>JAAAKO020004811.1:0-20334 GCA_010015015.2 Bolitophila cinerea | reverse complement strand
ATAATTGTCGTTTTTATTTTTTACTTTTATTGTATTGTATTATGTTTTTTTAATGGATATGTACTATTACTTTAATACATGGTCAGTTGGCCTCGGTTGTTGACGTCACTTTAAAAAAAAATAAAAAAATATGGAGGCATATGTAGCCAGATGTCTAATAATGTCTACGTAGAACCAGTTAACCACTCTAGGAGAAAGCCCCCAAGACCTACCAAAAAGCCTTCCGACATTGCCAGAATACGTTGGTTTGCCTGGACCAGCTTATTATCCACGTGGTCTTTTCAAGATAGTTTACTATCGAGTATAACACCTAGATTTTTTACTTTAACAACTCTCTGAATGGGGTTAGATCCGAGATTAATAGTCCTAAGACCATCAATCCTGGTCTTCCGTGTAAATAGTATGGCTTCAGTCTTGCCGGTGTTAGCAGAAATAACTAGTTTGTCACACCATTGAGAGATAGTGTTCAGAGCGTTCTGCATAAGATCGCATAGTAGCATATTTTCCTGAGAGGATAACCGTTATGTGAATAGGCAAGACTTTAATAATTTCACTTTCACTTTCATTTTTCATTTTTCATTTCATGCTTAGGCATAGAGTCAATCCATCTATAGTAACCGTCGGACAGACGTGGTGAGATAAGCAAGCGTTCTGAACGCACTCAAAGGATACGTTTTTAAATGCACCCTCGATTTCAAGGAAAGTTCCTATTGAACTTCGGTATTTTGCAAATTCTTCCAAAAGAGCAACCTGTAAGTTTTTCCTTGCTTGTCTATCTTTTGCGCGAACTGTAGCATGTGATCTATCTACTGATGGCTCTGGTCCATACATATCCACACTTGATCCAACTCGAGCCAACTCATCGGCATCCTCATTTCCAGATATGTCCGAGTGACCTGGTACCTATCATAGGTAAATGTTGTGTTTAGTTGTTTTTAGTTGATATTTCTGTTATTAGGTTATTATACAAGCAACTTTTTGCAAGTGTTGCAATAGGTTTTAAAATTATATAAACCTAATTCGAGGACACAAGTTTGATGTTCTCACCTTTTTCCTCCTTCTGACCGCCGACATTGCCATATTGATCTGCGGCGGCGAGGTGAATTAATCCCAAGAGACTCAAGAGATAAGTTTTAGTATTTCCAGCCTTTACGGAGCATATTAAATCTCTTGTAACATTTATTATGAATTTTAGTTTTTGGCGATATCTATATATTGGACCCAGATGCTAAGCTACTCAGAAAAAGCATTTTGAAAATTTATCAATTAAAAATGTTTAAGCCAATGGTTGGATTATATGACCATGATGCCGCTGACAGTGGTGTAGGTACTGCTGAAATCACCATTAGCCCTAGGAGATTCTAATAGGAATTCGTGTTTTCCTTTAAGTAATACATAGATTTCTATAAATCTGTATCAATACTTGTTTTTTGATTATAGTTTTATTGATTATATTTTGCTCTTTAAACTTTACTATAATATGGGTAACCCCTAATTAAAAATCACTTTATAAATTCCTACTAATTAAATATTGCATATTGATAGACTCTACGCGGGGGGAACCAATCGGTGTTGTGAATTAATGATGATAAAAAAGCTCAGAAAAGCTAAACGAAAGAGCTGGATGGCAACTAGCCACCAGCTTAGCATCAACAGATTCGGTTAATTGGCCCGGTAAATCATTTCTACACTACAAATCAGCAGAACAGTATGTATGTACAGAATGCAGGGACAACTGTATTAGAGGGACTAACTTAACTCTTACATGCTATAGCTCTTAGATATATTCCAACACCTTGGCGGCTAGCAAAGCCTGGTAAAGAATCTTATACAGATAAGTTCCACCTCATTCGTCTTAAATACACTTGCGAAAGACTATGTGATATACATATAAGAGACGTTTCTCTTAAAGATGTGCCACTTAGCAATGGGTAGCATACCTATCTAGCTGGCAGGTCAACTGAAACAGCTCTACATAATGTCGTCTTTAAAATCGAGAAAGCACTTTTTAAAAGGAAATAGTGCTTTCCATTTATTTAGACATTGATGGAGCTTTCAACATAATGAAATTTAACATCAATAATACATTGATAAAATGGATACTCAACATGCTCAACATGGTGACATTTTGTACAAAAAAAAAGTCTCCAAGTTAAATTAAATGCACATGGCTTCTACGCAATTGGCTATTCAGACAATATTACCGTGGATAGATAGATATTATTCGGGAGATTCACTGCCTCAAAGGAATGCATGCATGCAGGCCTCGAAAGTTGGGCCCATTATGCCTCTCCCATCGCAGTGATATGGAAGTCTAGAGAAAAAAATATCACTTTTAACAAACCAATTGGATTGCTCTATGAAAGAGACGATTAGATCCATTTTGGTATTGGAAATCTCGCTTGGGTGATTTCCCTTAATAGGCATTTTTAGCCGAAGTGAGAAAAGAGACGGACAGTGACATTGGTAATATTCAGCTGTTTCCTCCGTCAATTCACATCCTCTGCAGAGATTTGAGTCCACTGCTCGGATTGTGAATAAGTGTTTGTTAAAGCAATGACCGGTGAGCACATTTACAATGGTTTGAAGCTTCTTTCGGTTCATGTCTCTAAATTTTCTGGCGTCTCTTGCGTTTGGTTTGCTGAAGAAAGTTCTAGCTTGCCTACACGTAAGAAGAGACTTCCATTGTGAAGAATGCATTTCTTGAATTCAGTTTAATAATTCAGTGTGTCTATTTGCACGTGCGATACCAAGCGCCGGTAAGCCCACTTTCGTAAACGGGTATAATAATTATATTATGGTTTATTAAAGGTAAAAATTGGCTTAGAGTGGTCAGTTCTCATAGTCAAAATCGTGTCTCGAAAACCCGATGACTTGAGTATGAGTGCGTGGCCACTTAACTCCAATTCTTGATTGTCCCGCATACGTAGTTTTGTCAAAATTGCAACTTTTTCTATAAAGATTAAGAATATAGTGCTAGATTAGGAAAATATTAAAGGGCTGCAGTTGGTGCTGTACGAATAGCATCGCAGTTGCGTATATAGAGTAGAATGGGGCGAAAGAGCCGCTTTTGCACATTTTAAGCTCTGTCTCAGAAACTATAAGAGATAGGAAGTTGCGTTCTTTAATAAAAATGTATCTTTATCTCTTGGCTAATCTTTTTCGAAGAATTTAAATTCTTTTCTTTTATAAATTCTACATCCATTCGACCCTTTCAAGTGGCTCTTTTTTGGTTTGCTGAAAAGTCATGAAAAAACATAATAGTAAAGGCAAAATAAATATTTTTTAAAAGAATGCAAACCTTCAAAATTTTGAACAACCCATTTGCACAAAATTGATACTTTTCTAAGTGGTTGATTTTACGGTAAATATGGAATGATTCAGATTGTAATAGTTTTGACGAATTTTTAAAGCGTTTTATTGTCGCAGGCAATGTTGAAAAAACGTTTCACGGTGACAGGCAAAATATACCTTGTAAAAATCTCCCATAATCTCCCATAATCTTTTTTTATGTTTTTGTTAAAAAAAGAAGAGAATAAATAATAAATTTACTATTTTAACGACTAATAAAGCGAAAGACAAATGAGAAACGTTATGGTTGTCTAGAATCATTAGTACTGGATTATCTTTCGTATATATTTATATATATATATGCTAGCATATCTTTAAATATACACAATACATATATTCATTAAAAATACTTACTTTTTAATTTAATTTCACACGTGAAACACAGAAAAAATATTAAATATGTTGGAGAAAATGTTCAATCCTTTCTTCCGAAATATCAAATGACATTATACAGCGCCTACTGTTTTTCCGATCAGTTTTATATTGATATCTTGAGGACTGAAGTAAGCATTGTTTATGCAAAATGTCAATGTTCGTTGGACACTTACTTACGTTACGTTACGAAATGGCTCGACCCGTGGCTCTTTAACCCCATTCTGCTCTACATGCGATTCTTTGGATAAACAAAAGCTTGTCAGCAATAGTTTTAATTTTAACCCTTAGCCTCCATAGAATGGCTCCAAAGGTTAACATTGGTATAATCACTGCTGTGTTTATCCACAGGATTATTTTTGGTGATAGGACCCATTTAGACCCGATATAATAATCTTGGTTGCTTGCTTGCGCGGATTCTAATACGGCATAATTAATTAACGACTTCATGTCATCCAATTGAGCTGAAACTTGTCCGATTGACTTGATGCCGATGACAATTCATTCTAATGAAATTTCCACTACCTCCCATTAGGGAGTGACCAAATATGGTCAAAATCATTAATTTGGCAAAAGACACTAGATTAAGTAAGCTGTGTAAAAATATCTGCTTATTTACATTGAACCCTTTGATGCCCAAAATACAAATTTTGGGTGGTCAAAGTTAGTTACATATACCAAAAAAAGAGTAGAGAATTTATAAAATAAAAAAAATGTTTTTAAAGGGTTGATATTTTCAAAAATTAGATTCAACGTCAGGAAATTTACATACTTTGAGAAAATATTCTTATTCTCAAATAAATTAACGTCAGAACAAATCATGTATATTTATTTCAAGGATTCAATTACGCGTAGTTCGTTCGTCTAGCCATTTTCAAAGGTTATGCAAGAGGTTAGCAAGAGGAACCTACAGATTTAAAGTGCATTTTCCGGCGCCACCGAGCCCCGAACCCATTTATTCTTAACACACAGGTATTACATGTTACAGCATAACTATATAAATTCACTCGTATTGAAAATGCAACAAAAAACAGTATATCTATAATCTATATATACATACATACATACACATATATATATATATATATATATATATGCACACAACATAGAAAATTGCCTTTTAAAATGTCAAATTTAATAGCACCACTTTATGACATCAAAAAAATGAAAATCATATAAATATATTATGGTGTTTAGGATTTTCCGCACCACAGTTATAATTTATGTAAATATATATGTTATGAAAATGGACGCGCGCGCGCTGAGGTTTAATATTGTTATATGGTACTCGGAAAATCCCAGAATATCTGTACATGTGCGCATATAAGCACCTGTGTGTGTGTGTGTGTGTGTTTGAGATATTCCGTTTTTTAAATACTTTTATAGTGGTTCATGTGAAAAGTGTGCCTTAATGTTGTATATTATTTGTCTGTAATCAGTGGCAGTTTTTTGTATTATAATAAAATATTTGTTTTGTTATTATTATGAAACAATTGTTCTTAGGGAAATAGAAATATTATTGGTATAGGCATAAATAATCTTATTGGAATAAAATGTTTTTTTTGTATATAAAATCGTATTTTATTTAAATCATGATGACTAAATGAAATAGACCCCATGAAATGTTCAGTACACAACAACAATTATGTGCTGCGCAAGCACATCGGCATCACTTTTCTTATGGAGACTATGGAAGAGTTCCACAAGGTATATTTTGCCTGCCAGCATAAATAATGTTGTTTATGTTGTTCATTATCTAAATGGGATCGGTCATCACAAATTTCTTTTTTCAACGAAATTCTGTATTATAAAATTCTATTTTTAGAATTCTGGATTACAAAATATCATTATTTAAGCCGTATAGCATAAGTACATTTAAAAAAAATATTTGTAAAAGCTCTTGAGTACTAGAGTTTTTTATGTTTTGAAATATGTGTGTTAATAATACATTTAATTATTTTACATAACTGAATTTTAAAAATATGTAGTTTAGTTATAATTAGGGTTATCTGAATTCTTTCAATAAAATCCAGGACAACATCTAAAATTGGATGCATTTAAATGTATCAAATGAATGACTCGTTTATATGTATTATTTAAATAAATTTATATTTTTATAGAATTTGCATGGAACATATAAAATGTAGACATCTAAAATAATTATAATGTATAATTAACAAAAATTATTAATAAAATCGATCGTCTGGACGTCAATTAAAACTCTATTTTACAATTTTTAAATTATGTTTAGGATAGTATTAAGTGGCTGGAAAGACTATCTTTAAACTGTTACCCGTCTTTTAAAATATATAAATAAATTATTTTTAACCTTTTGGTCTGAGAACAAGCTCTACTCAATCCGATTTAATCAAGTTTAATTTAGATTCATCGGAGAGTAAAACAGTTTTCCATTTTTATATTTTAAAGTTCAGTTGGGTCATATGAAAAATTGTCTTTGATGTTTTGCAGATTTAAATGGCTTTCTTACTCTTTGTTATGACATGACTTATGAGCATAAATAACAGTCTACAGCGCATCATTAAACAATCCTGGCTAACATCTTTAGATCCAAACAATGTTTATAATGTGCTTTAGTTTTTATCTAGAAGCTTTAGATTTGTCCTATTATATCACATATACAAATAACAATATCTTAAAAGGACCATTATGTTTGGATTTGAAATGACACAATATTGTTTTTATAATGCTAGTTCTCTACTTATTGTTTATTTAATTTGATTTTATGTCATTAGTAAAAGGCAGACATAAGATATACACTAAAACCCAGGTCCAAAAATACCTAAACAGGGTGCTAAACACATAAAAATATGACCTAAAAATATTTTTTTATAAGACTTTGAATAATAATGATTTAATTGGAATGTATCACACACATGTGAGACACCTCAAAATACCCTTAAATATGCTCCAAACAAATAAAAAAAGATTTTTAAATTGATGTTTACCCTTGACCACAAGGGTTAAAGATTTTTATATAAAATACAAGGTATTTAACTGAATTTGTAGGAAGTAAATAATTATAGGAATAAATACGTGACTAGGAAATGAAAATTCATAGAATTTAATCTACGAGAATGATGCTACAATTTTAAAATAAAATTATTCCCCTACCCTTAATATTTTGTATGGGTTTATCCATTATAAAATAGGTTAATTGCAAAATTTGAAGCGGAAACGTTTAAAAAAATACTTAAAACCCAAAAATGTTCAGTTTTGCTTTCTGATCAGTGTGTTTCTGAATTATTGTACGAACATGTTATTTTTTAAATACTTAATTTCTGTCACAGTTTTTATAAATCAGGTTTTATAAATAAGCATTACATATGGTATGACACCCTGTTGCCGGCCAGTAGAAGATAATAGCATATTCTTTGAAGCAACCGAAATTCGTATGGATTAAAGAATTACTTTATTTTATTAATTATTTTTTACATTTTTAAAGTTTCAAATAAAAATTGTCTCGAAAGTATTTTTTGGTGGCCAGCCCACTCAAAATACTAATAATATTGTACGAAAGTTGATAAAATATATGTGTCAAATGAAAATGTATTAGATATTTATGAATATTAAAAATATTACATGTACTCGTAATAACGTTTATTTGAACAGGTTTTTAAGGTTTTCAAAAATGAGTATACGTTACCAAAACTAATGAAAGAATCACTTTTTACATTTCTATTTAGAAAGGTTTCATTTACCTCATTTTATAAATATGAATGAATTTAATACAACGTAAGTAAAACAGTAAAAAAACACGATAAACGTTAGACATTTTTCTGGCATAGAATTTTTTCTTAATATATTATGTTTAAATCATTTTAGAATTATTAAAAATATTACAATAATTTACAATTTTCCATTTGCTATATTATTTTAAAAATACAACATTTCAGAGATGCTATAATATTATTACCGTGTATATTATGAAAATATTTTTAGTTACATTTTAAAATTTATAATAAAAAAAAAGTTTTTCCAATAAAAAAATCCTATTACTTACAATTAATTTAATAATATATGTTTTTCTGTTTAGTTAAATAAAACTTTTTTTTGCATATTTTATATATATTTTATATATGCTTAAGCTTGTGGTTTGAATTTAATATATCTAAATTTATTTTTTACCTTTTTTATAGCGTACACATTAAGGTGTCGCGTTCGCGGAGTTTTTTTTTATCAAGTTGGCGATTGTTAAAAATTTGTAGACTTAAAAAAAGCCAAAAATAGCCTAAAAAAACAAGAAACTAGAGAAACCCAAAAAAAATAATCCAACAAAATATGTTTTTTAACTTCTTCTTCCGTAGCCAAAAATCTTCTAAAAATATTTTGTTATTATAATGTTTTGTAATTCCATAATATTTATTAGAAAATATTAAATTTAAAAGTAAAATGTTAACAAAGTCTAAAAAAAAATTGTACGTTCTACATTTCAAGGATTGACTTTAATTTTTATAAAAATGCTGTTAGAATTTTTCCATTATGTAAACTTTAGGTTGAGTTATGACATCGGATGTGAAAAGTCGCGAAATAATTGTTTGATTTTCAGTGAAAATCCGCGATGGAGTCAAAAAACCATTGCCAACAAGGCAAAAGTTGTTCTAAAGGGATTTGATAGAGACTTAAACGTTGCCAGGAAAATCGGTTCTGGAAAAAACAGATTTCGTATTCCCATAGAAGTCAAAGAAAATCGTTGCTTTGTTAGAGAAGAATCCAAGGCTGTCGAATCGGAAATTGGCGGCAAAGCAAGCTGCAGCGAGTATTTAGTTCGCAAAATCAAAGCAGCTGCGGAATTTAGGACTTACAAAGTACAATCAGTACCTGACAGGAATTCCACAAAGAACCTGGAAGCACAGCACTGAGCTAAAAACTTATGTATTGTCAAGATTCTCCCAATTGACAGGTCACGAAAAAGAACGAGGAAAAGTCGAGAAACAATTTAGGACAAAACAAAAGTCAAAGTTCCCCAAGAAGTTTCTCGTGTGGCACTCGATTTGCACTTTTGGGCTAAGAAGTCAGTGTTGGGATCTGACCAAAACAAAATTGAAGTAAACAAAGAAGAAGCCAAAGACGAGAAAGATTTCAGAAATAAATGGAATGCAGTCAGCAAGAAGGTCTCAGAAACCACCATAAAGGCGCTAATGGTAGGGTTACAGGAGAAGTTGGCAGATTTCTACAAACAAGAATAATAATTATTGGCAATAAATTTGATTTGTTAATTTATTTAAATATTAATATTTCTTTGTTTTTGATGACAAAAATGTAATACACATATTTTACAAAATATAAAATCAACGTAAAATCTCTAAAACACGTGTTAATATAAATGACCTACCTAGGCATTGATATGTACTGATTATCAACAATGACTTAATATACACAAAATATTATTACAAAAAAAAACACAATTTAATATTATGAGCATCTTAATCACATTAATAATCATAATAATAATATTATTACGCTATACATTTGCAACTGAAGCGTGGAGGCCTCCTTTGCCGCCGGTTTTACAAATATTATCAATTATTGTCAATAATAAACGAACGATTACAAAATAAACACAAAATATACAAGTATATGTATTAATAAACTCAAAAATGCATCATACTGATAACAATACATATTCATAATTAATTAACAATTAATTTACTAAGTCGCAGCGAATTTGCGCAGTCGCACACACGAGCAAATATACACATACACACACACACACGCATATAGTCACACTACATTCCAATACAAAACTAATACACTGCCACCGTGCACGAAAAACGCATACAGACAAAGCTCTTACACACTCACACCGCTGTCTGTGTATGTGTGTTTGTGTGTGATCTCGTCACTCTCACACACACACTCATACACACCCCAGAACAAGAGGTGTGTACATACACTTACAAAAAGCACATACAGATACGTACACACGTACACACACACACACACACACACACATGCACATCATATCTTTTGAATTCGCTGTGGAGATGGGAGTTCGTGAAATGATATTCAGTTCTGAGCGGACTTTTCAACCATAAGGATCGCCCCGCTAAAAACGTGAGAATCAAATCAGTGGTGTGATCAGTGTCAGTAAGTATTCTCAGTTAATCCGCGAGAATTCCACTGCAATCATATACACACGCATTCTCAACAAATCGACAATTATATATATATCGAACGAACGCCAAGGAAAAGTGGAAAAGTGACTTAATAGTAATATATATATATATAAATATATACTTATATATTATTTTAAACGTAAATATCAATGCCGACGTGCTAGAAGTGTCGCGAAGTGCCCCAACGCGATCTCATCGGCTATTTTTGACTCTGCGCTAAAATACATGTATAAATAATACACATATATACACAACACAGTGTCTCTACATATATACATAACTATATATATATATATATATATATGTGTGTATTGTACTTTCGCAGTCTGTTGCGCACGCGCCCTTTATTGCATACGAAAAGGACGCATTACACGATTCGGTCGCCGCAAATCCAACCGCATACATTGAAACCATCAAAAGTGCCAAAAATATATATTTAAATATTTAAAAATAATAAAAAAAACGTGCGTGAATTTCATCAACATATCGCCACAAGTGTGATAAACGACCGTGCGCTAGCCGCGTGCGCATGCACTCGCGCAACATAAAAGTGCACTTTGCGCACGCGCATACAATTCGATACATAAATTATGTAAACCGCGCGCGCAGCATTATACGCAGATTTCAACGTGTATACATACACACTTTATATGTGATTTTTCTTTTTCTCGTTCGGGGTTCATCGTGCGCCAACACTCTCGACAGACATTTGCACACACACACATACAGACCGACGAGTACTCTTGAGCGTGCACACACATACGCCTAATTAAGTGCATTGTGCGGGTTCATTCAGAGCGCATACGAAGATCACTGCAGTAGTCTGCACTCACACACACACACAGACACACTCACACGTGTACGTACACAGCGAAGAAGAAGTGTGAAAATGCGAAAATCAAAACCTAAAACATAGCATGTGCCAAAGTGTTCAAAAGTGCGGACATTCAGAGAATTCATCAGTATATAAATAAGTGCACCAGTAGCAAGACGCATTAAATGCACTCACGAAATTATTGAGTCTTACGTGTAAAAATATTAAGTGTATAAAAGCGGCTTTTCTCTCTCAGTGTGTATTATCTATTCGAACTATATATATATATATATATATATTAAGGCAGGTCACGTTATAGCTCGCCGCGCCGTCGGTCGTCTTAGTCGTCGTCGCATAAACACAATTATCGCAATCTTTTTGTTGTTGTTGTTGTATTTTCATTCGCATAGTCGCCGCCCCGCGTATGTACTACGCTCAGCAATACACATACACCGATCCACAGCATAAATATACACGCAAGAGTCGAACCGCATAAGATCGTGTATGCGCAATCAATACAACATATATTTTATATACTATATATATATATACGCCTTCGAGTGTGAATTAAGATCTTCGATCTCTCTGCAGAATAACGCAGCGCGCAGTCGTTGTCTTCGTCTCCGCGTGTCCGGCCGTCCGTCAGTCCGTTGCGCAGGCGCACAAGAGTGTTCGAGGTACACCAAACCAATAATAATACCCATACCCAATCAGACAGTTTCACACACACACACACCAGTGCCGTTTTAAGTGTGTATGCGTGATTTTTAAAATTATTTCTTATTATTATTATTATTATTATTATCAAAATCTGTGTGTGTGAAAATATGGCTAAAGCTAGTGCATTATTATACGTGTGCGGAGTGCATATGATCATGTTTATGCTGATGCTCGCGAGCGCTGCTGCAGCACAAGGGCATCTCCGGAAGAGCACACCGCTGCTCGTCGAAGACGATGGATCACGCCGGAACAACCGTCCAGCTGGTGAGTGTTTCTTTGAATTTCCTATGTTTTCTTGAAAATTTCTTCGGATTTACTTAATTTATTTACTCAATGCTTGTGTGAAACACACACACACGCACGCAGAGGTGTCCTGCTGTGCTCCACACAATTTTCACCCTGATGTGGTCCAGCGCATGTGTGTGTGTGTGTAATTTGTCGGCGGCGAGATATATCAAATATTTGTATATGTATTATGTTATATATCGTCACTTACCCAAGTAACCAATTTCTGTATAACTTGCAGTAAAGTTGCTGTTACTGTACATTTTAAGAAACCAATTAAAGGAAGATAGCTGTTATTGTAATATTAAAGTTATTTCTAAGGCCAATTAAAGCTAAAGTGGACGATCTTTAAATCTATATTAAATGAATCTATAACTTTAAATAGGCTTTTATGTTACTTTAAATTTAAATACAAGAAAAAAGTTAAATTAATGAAACTATATAGCAAAATTAAAGGAAATACTTGTATTACCTGTTAAAGTAAGAGCTATGTAGGAACACTTTAAAGTAGCTTTAAAAAAAACAATTTACAGGAACCGTTTTTATATATAAAAAAAAAGATGAACTAAGTACTAAGATATTTGCATCTATTAATGTAATTATCTATATAATTTGACAGTAGTTATTATTTGTTATTTATAATTGAAAGAACCATTTTGACCGGACCCACGCAGTGTGAGATCCATGTTTTTCAAGCCTGTAACCCTGCACGCTGACCTATAGAAGTTAAATTTTATTAAACTTTTAAATTGCTTTAAAATTATCATTCTCTTTAAATAGACTTTCATTCTGCTATAAATGATGAAAACAACCCCATTCCCAATAAATGGCCTTTATTTCTGCATGTAAAATATATTCTTGCGAATTTTAAGAAGAATATGCGTTTTAATTAATTTTAACATTGGATACCCTTGAAATAGCCCTTATTTCAGCTATAAATGATGAAAAAATTGTATTCTCTTTAAATCGCCTTTAATTCTGCTATGAATTCCTAATGTAATGTGTTTTAATAAGTTTTATCATTTCCATTCCCTTGAAATAGCCTTTATTTCAGCTTTAAATTGAATTTAAATGTGCTATGAATCCCATATTTCTCTGTAAAGCATCATTGCACCTAGGCTTCGCAATGTACTTGCTCCTTGTATCAATCTCCTGTAGGTTATGGCTTATTTAAATAAATGATTATTGTTTCTTCTCTTCGTCCAAATAATTTCAAGTTCATTTCTCTCTAAATAAGCTATAATATATAGTTATAACTTTAATATTAGCATTATTAAAGTGGTTTTACAGGAACCCTATAAATCCTCTTTCTTAAAAGTAAATGTATATTAACTGATTCAAAACTAGCAATAATATAGTTCTAATAAAGGATTTTTATATATTGACTACAATTATAGTGGATATTATGTTGCAACTTTAAAAATAGCTGATTTAAAGTTCATATAAAGGACACCAATATAATAAGGCCAAATACAGCATCTTTTAAGTAAGTTTTACATGAATTGGTTACTTGGGTATGTCTACGCAACAATCCGGCGTCTTTGTGTGTGTTGCACCTAGGCCAGCGCCCGCACGCAGTTCGATCATTCATAAAAATATATTCGTTTAGAGTAAAGGTCGTTCGGGTACATTTCTTAAAGACACACACACACACAGACGCAAATGAAAACATTATTACATACGCATAGAGGCAATGTGTGAACATATAGTAGAAGGTAGACGTACGGGTGAGGATTTGCATGCACCATTCAGTAATTCCGAAACGGTGTGTTCGTTTAACACCTAAGTCTGATCGCACGCAGTGCGATACCAGAAAAGTGTGGTTGTTCTATGCGCCTTTTTCACGCACGCACGCACACACACACACACGTTAAGTATACACATATAGCCGAATAAGTCAAAAGAAAAGTCGGTGATCGGTGTGTGTGTGTGTATGCGCAATCGACGACGACGTCCTCGTATCTCTCGCTCTTTCTCGGTCTTTTCTAAATTGGTACCAAAACCGACTCATAAAACTGCTTTATTTAAACATAACTGCGTCTGCAACATAAATACACATATATACATATATATATATATATATATACATAAAGAAAGGTATAAATAAATACGCATTTATGTTTGCATGTAATAAATACAACCTTTGTTTAGCGAACAACAAAATTCTAACAGATGTGCATTTTCGGCAATCGGTAGACGCGCATAGCCGCATAGCGTTATCCCCAGAGGGCTGATGCCCATTTGTCTGGTCATGTTCTTCAAGTACGCGTGTGCGTTTGTATGCGTGTGTGCGTGAATGCATTTTTGTATACATATAAAGGTCTTTAACGTCGCCAGATGAGCTGCTGTTTGAAAGATACCTATACATGCATATATATATATATATATACAATACATACACACTAATATGCACACGCAAAGACTCTTTTCATACATCACACGTTTTTATGACTTCAATCACGTGCCGCGCCGAGCCTCGGCCGAAGCGAGGGTGCGTGCTAGTGCTATTACACGTGTACACCTATATAAATATATATATACACATATATTATAGGTGTTTAGGTGTTTAGGTGTTTAGGGTGGGAAATTCCCGAATTTGCAAATATAACTTTAATCCCTAATGAGCTGCGTGTATAGAGAAAAGTACACAGGCGCATCGGGAACGCATTCTCTGCGTACGCTCTTAGTTGTTTTTTAATAATTTGATTTATTTTCAGATTAACTCATGGAATTTCCATAATTTCTTGTATATAGCTTCGGCAGGAGCGCGCGCGTGAAGGGTTTATCCCGGAATATATGCGCACTTCGAGCAATTATACACAACAGGCACGCGCACGCGCTCCACAATTAAACGCAAATAAGGAATTTTGTTTTCTGAGGAAACCTGAGCCCCGTTTAAACGGTTTATGGGTACATTAAAACTTTAAAATGATTTTTTATTTGTATTTACCTAGAGCAAGAACTTCTGTTCCAGGGACCAGCCATTTTAAATGGAACATGCAAGAGATTTAATGAACTTATGATCTATATGGCTTTGTTTTTATAACAATCTCATGTTTTCGTGCTTTATTTTTTTTTTCATTTTACGATTTTATATGCATTATTTAGTATATTATTATTTATATTTTTTCATTAGTATTTTATGCATTTTTGTTATTATTTCTTTATTATTTTATAATTTATATGTTTTCTTTAAAATTTTATAATTTATAAAAACATTTTTTATGTATCATAAAAATCATAAAAAACACGTATCATCAGAATCACGTATTATCAAAACACGTACCATCAAAAACAAGTATCACCAAAAACACGAATAATCAAAAAACGTACCATCTTAATAATTGGTAATTAGAGTAATTTTGATGTCACATTCGAGGATACATCATCCAGAAAAGATAAAATAGCTCGTTCTTTTGTACATAAACACTGTTAAAAATTTAAAATGTAAATGTGCACAGTAATCAATTGTAATTCCCTGATTTTTACATACATGCCTTTTTTCGTTGCGTGCTTTTGACTAATTTGACGATATATGTTTTGGACGTTGCGTGTTTTTGATGAGACATTTTTTTACGATGTTTCTAACGAACCTACTAAAATCGATGATAATATGAAAAGGGCTCGTTAAAATGTAAAAATGTATATAGACCCAAACATAGCACCGGTCTCCCTAAATTAATTTGAACAAATTCACAATCATTTGTTTTTCGTGTTTATTTCCATTTTTTGATTGCGTATGATTGTTTGCTTGCGCTCTAACGCCATTCAACCGCTGACGCATCACACACACACACACACACACACACACAAACACACACACACCGCACGCACCACAATATTTTTAGAAAATAGAAAATCGTTAATGTTGTTTTGATGAAAATGAAAAGTTTATTTTGCGCGTACTTAGATCGCGCTCAATAAATCGTTCGATGGCGGATGATAGGAGGTGCGCGGTGCTATTGCGTTTGTGTTTTTTTTTAATATAGTATATACTTATCTAAGTATATTACGTTGAAACGAAAAAAAAACGGCGCAGGATATGCGTGCGCGTAGGCGATGATCGCACGCATTTAGTTCAATCAATTATCGAGCATGTCTGCAGATCATTTGCGGCCGCGGAATGCGTTACGTTTAAAAGCGCGCAAGTGCGCTATGAAAATACGTAACGTGTGCGCGCGCGCGCAAGCAGCGGATGACAGCTTTCAAATAGCTGAACGCTCATAAACATATATACTATATATATATATGTACGAAAACGAATCGATTGGCTCTATATTTAATTAAATATTTGTACAAGCCATCCGCGGGCTTTGCGCACTCCGCTTTGATTGCGTTCAAATAAATACTTTTATATATGTATATATATATTATTGAAGACAGGTAATTTTGATGCTATCGCACATTCCTGGAGCGCATACTGACGACACTCTTGATGTCTATATATTCTCGGTGTGTGTCTTTCTGTCAATATTACATATATCTTAAATCTAGATTAAGCCAATGACTAGACTTTTGTGTCTGTTTACTCTAAAAGTTATTACACGTCAAATATCCGCGTTTTTATGAATTATATTTTATTTATCTATAATACATTATTCTTTATATAATATATGTGTATTGTGTATATATAGCGCATATCACTTGAACCCTTCAAATATAGTTCGTTCTATATGTGTGTATAAATTTAAAATCTAATTCGGATAAAGTGATAAACGATTATTCGTATCAAATAATAAGTTTTCTATGTACATAATATTATTTGGTTTTTTATCCGATTTATAATCACAGACTATATTTACTATAATAAAGTATATAATAAATATACATATCGTCCGATTGCATCAGGCTCAAATGCAACGTATCACTGCTGGCCGCCGCGCCGCCGCCTTTTATACCTTTTAGCGCCATCACATTAAAACGCATTCACAGTAAAAAAAAAGATACCGTATTTCATCAGTTTTCGATTTCACACTAAACCCGCATGCAATAAATGCAGACGACGGCACTTTGTATTACTACAACAACAATAATGTGATCGTGCAATCGTAATCATTTTAAAATATAAGGTGATATATGTAATATTTGTAATTGTGTGTATATTGTATCCACAGCACATGTACAAAGTTGTAGATATATAATTAAAATATATATATATATACATACAGACACACATCTTGCGATCAATGCACTTCTTGAACACGCACGCAGCAATAATGGGAATAACGTTTTCGGTGCACTCGCACGCATACATTCACACACACACACAGAGCTCGCGCGTCGCGATGCGCTCGCCATCATGCGCCAGCCGCACAGCCACGTTATATATATATATATATATATACGATTGCATGTGTGTGTGTGTGTGTGTGTTCTGCTTTTTTTGACACAAGATCCCATTGAATTATTTTTGAAACGCTAAATTTAGATAGACGCGTATTAAATAAAACAAAATCATCTGATTTTGCTAGACTCACTGACTCGACGTTTTTGAATGATTTAAATTGCGCGCGCAGCAGCGCTCATCATTTGAAGTGCATCAGTCTCTTTATATATATATATATATTATTATATATATTATAAATACATATTATATATTTATATTTATTTTAATATGTGTGTGTGCGTGAACGTGCGGATTGTACCTAATTTGACTGTGTGTAACTTGCATTTAAAAGGCAATCTCAAATTATATATTTCTACGATGTGATATTCTGTTCACGTAAAATACTACATTATAATTATATATAATTAAATTGTAGAATATCTTATTATCTCAAAAGTGATTTTCAGTAATCATTTATTTAATTTAAATTTATTTTACACTTTACTATTTTTCTTATCCGAAAATACCGATTATATTTATTATTATATTATTATTATTATATATTTACGAATATATTTCAAAAAAATGAGAATATCGCAAATATATTATTGATATAAATAACGGTAAATATTGAAAATATATAGAAAGATTTCGTAAAATATATAATGAGAATATCGAGAATATTTTATGAATATTTGAGAATTCCAAAAAATAAATCGAAAATACATATTGCAAATACCAAAAATACATATAGTGATAATGAATAATAAACTTGATGAGACTCGTCTCTTTATTTAAGAGACGTATATATTCCAAAATCAACCTAATCTAATGAATAATAAATTTACAAATATCGAGAATTTTCTAATGATAATGAAAATATCAATACATACTGAGTATATATTACGAAATATCAATAATATCGAAAATATCGAAAATATTTGAATGAATATCGAGAATCTAAAATATAGGGTTTACACATTATAGCGATATTGATTTTAACCTATTGGGTTAAGCGAGTGGAAAATATATGTTTTAATTATATTTAAATATTTAAATTTTGAGAATTTTATGAGGGAAAATACATTTACAAACACTGAGAATGTTCTCAAATAGCACGAATACATAATCTGAATTTCAGAATACTGAGAATATTTTTGGAAATATCGGGAATATTTGCGATAATATCAAAAATATCGAGAATATTTGCTAGAATATCGAAAATATCGAGAATATTTGCGAAACTATCTAGAATATTTGCGAGAATATCGAAAATATCGAGAATATTTGCAAGAATATCGAGAATCTAAAAAAAGGGTATTGTCAATTTTACCGAAACAGATTTGCACATCGCTTTTCATAGCAATTATACTAAAAATACCAGAGAATAGCACAAAAAAGTGCATCATTTCGTCTTATACAATTGCGTCAATGAACGCCGTGCGCACTATCTGGCATTGCGCGCGTTCCGGTGCACATTGATCATTTTCACGCAGTTTTGTAGTGTGCGCGCTCTAATTTATCGACATAAATATTGTTTAAATACGTTCGCACACTGCCACCACACACACACACACACAGACACACACATGTGTCATAATTTGCACAACAAATGGTTTTGTTTACATTTAGCGTGCTCAAAACAAATACGACGCGAAAGCGTGCGTCCGCGCGAGGTGCGATGGGAAGTGGCGCGACGTCGTCGGCGACGCAATGCGGTGCGGTGGAAGTGCGCGTGGACACAAGCACGCGCGCGCGCACATTCAAATTTACTCATATTTACACGTAATCCGCGCGCGATTAGAAGGACGAGGCGTTTGCAATTTATGTTTTCAGTGCGTGCATTAAAATAGTTTTTGCATTCGTTGGTGCGTGCGCCGCCGCCGCGTTAACATATATTTAATAATACGATAAAGCTGCCACAAAAACTAGGCCAAAATGTTATAAAACAATAAATTTCGCGTACTCGCGACCGCACGCAAAATGGTCTTGCGCAAAACTTATGCATTATTTTCGAATTTGTTTATATATTTATATTAATATATCTTTTCGCGATCGTTATATCTTGTATGTACTTTAAAACTGCCAATGAGAGTGTTGCCACATGCCACATGTTTGCGTATTAGATATATACTATGTATATATACATGATCGCGACAAACAGATAGATTGTTATTTATATATTTTATTTAATGCGTTTGGCTTTTAGAATGATTTCAATCGTCGCATTTCCGTAATAAGCGGCGCGGGAGCAGAGAAAAAGCAGAGTATAAACATTTTTTTCTTCGAGAATATCAAGAAAGAGATTTTAATGTTTCTTCCTATAGTAATATTTCACATTTAATGTTTCCATAACCGCGTAGTATAATTATAATTACTGCGCTGTGTCTGACGCAGTTTGGACAACACACTCAACACATACACGCATATATACAATAAATATATACGTATATTTAATATATGTATATACACAATTATGCTATATGTACACAAACATTTAATTATTATGCCGCGCGCTGCCTTTGAATACCAAAGCTGGGCGCCTTTTTTCCAAGAAAAACTATATACAACAAATAAATGACAATCTTTATAAATATATCTTGTTGTATATAAACTACCACGAATATATATCTATATATATATATATATATATACTTATGTATGTGAATTCACACACATTTAGAATAAGCTGATAAATGTGTTGCGCTAAGCGGATTAAGATTCTTTGTCGCACACCTCTAGTTATATCTTTACACACACACACACACACACAGGATTTACAACAACAAAACACATATAAGAACACCTCAAGAAAATGAATTTATATAGGTTACACAAACATATACACAAAATCAAATGCATATATATATATATATATATATATATAGTATATGTCCAGAGAGATGCAGACTCGACCAAACATTCCAAAGCCTCTCTGTGAACGCGAGCGTGCACCGCAAAGATCTATATCTAAGATATCGCGCCCAAAACTCACACCGTATTTTCACGCGTAGTAAGCACATATAAATAAGCACGACGCCAGGCTAACCAGAGTATTTAATAATATAATATATATAATATACCTTATATCGTACAGCTAAATATGTCAAATACACGATCAAACGGCTATTATAAAAACAATATACATTTTGATCAATGAAACGCGTCGTAATCTTATCTATGTGTCACAAAAATTATATATGTTTCTCTGGCACATATCTACTATACGAGCATGATTGTGTTTGCGTGTATATATATATATATATATATATATATATATATATATATATATTATGAGTAAAATTATTTAAATAAAATAGAGCGTGTAA
>JAAAKO020004800.1:0-20336 GCA_010015015.2 Bolitophila cinerea | reverse complement strand
TCCTGTTACATATACGCAACTATTAGAAAAAAAACTGTAAATTAAATTAAAATGAAATTTATGTTTTAACGATTTCGAAGGAAACTCTCAAATTCTGAGAGAGACAGATACTTCTTCCCATTGTAAAGGTTTTATTATCTCACATTCTATACAAATGGATAATTTAAAAAAAAAACAATATTGTATGCACGAGAACGTTTTAAATGAGGTTTTACTTGATGAAGGTTCATCTGATAATTCGTGGTTTAATACTAAATAAAAATATTACTAAGTGGCACGAGTCAGAAGTAGGCTTCATCCGTATCCGATGAATTCATGTTGTTTTTATTATAAGATTAAAACAAGGATTAAAAGAACAAATGGTGTCCTATACAAATGAAATGGTTTACATAAATTAGTAGTTCAAATATGTTATTCCGAGGTATGTTAAAAAATATAGTTTCAAAATGTATTTTTATTTTGTTATTGTTTTAAATTGATTATTAATTATATTGATTATTACATTATATACACTCTTCCAATAATTATAACCCCTCTTCTTGTAAAGCAGGGTAGGTGATCGACAAATATTTTAAACGGAGCGATGTACGATGATCTCAGCGATCCCCTTTTAAAAGCATAGAAAATATGAAAATGTATATCCTAAACATCAAAAAGACATTAAACGCACTCAAATCACGAAAAACATCGGCGCACGTGTCTAATAAGCTAAATAGAGCTGTCATCTGTCAGTCTTTTCACCGCTGGTGGAATTTCTTCGAGCATGCTTGAACTTGAAGGTAAATCAACGTAAATAATCACCGATAAATTATCACATTCGAATTTTTAAAAAATAAAATAATCTCACTCTGCTGACGTCACTATTCAGTGTTGTTAATCCTCAAACGTCTGAATTAAAATCAATACATAAATTGATTGCACGTGTTTCCATACAAATCACAGTAAATATGCCTAGCGTAAGCGAAACTCAAATAACCGAAATCGGACGTGTGCTGAACGACAAAGAACGTCCCCTGAAAGAACGTTTCCGAGCACTTTTCACACTGAAAAACCTTGGAGGCTCACAGGCCATCGACTGGATTAGTCAATGTTTTGCCGATGACTCGGCTTTGCTAAAACATGAACTGGCCTACTGTTTGGGTCAAATGCAGGACGTAGCCGCTGTGCCGTATCTGAGCCAAGTGCTAGAGGATGTCACACAGGAGCCGATGGTTCGACACGAAGCTGGTAATACCGATATTCATTTGTGGTGCACTATGAAAACCCTATATTTTAATTGTTTTTTTTTAGCCGAAGCCCTTGGTGCCATCGGTCATCCGAACGTGCGAGCTTTGCTAGAGAAGTATTCCAAAGACCCGGTCATAGAGGTAGCCGAAACCTGTGAAATTGCGTTGGCCCGCGTGGACTGGCTAAAAAATGACCAAAACAAGGTAACCGATGACAATCCGTATGCTTCGGTGGATCCTTCACCGCCGGCGGCTACCAAAGACGTAGAAGAACTTAAAACGATTCTTCTGAATGAGGACGAGAAACTATTCGATCGTTATCGGGCTATGTTTAGTCTACGAAATTTGCGCACCGATGCAAGTGTTTTGGCGCTGGGCGAAGGACTCCTTTGCAAAAGTGCATTGTTCCGTCACGAGATAGCATTTGTGCTGGGACAGCTACAAGAACCGATTAGCGTTCCGTTTCTGGCGGACAGTTTGCGAAATGAAGAAGAAAACGAAATGGTGCGTCACGAGTGTGCCGAAGCATTAGGAGCGATTGCGACCACGGAATGCATTGCACTGCTCAGTGAGTATTTGAATGATTCCAAGCGAGTGGTGAAGGAGAGCTGTGTGGTGGCGCTGGACATGTGCGAGTACGAGAACAGCCCAGAGTTTCAGTATGCTAATGCATTGACGATTGTGCCGGGATCCGAATGATTACCCGAGGATTAGGTGTGGATTTGATTTTTGTTGTTATAAATTTAATAATATCAAACGATGAGGTATTTTTATGAATATATATTTTTTATGTATTATGCAGTATTTTGTACATATTGGGGAGATGCGGACTTTATTAGAAATTTATAGGTTTGCTGCTATTATATACTTCCACAGATCAAAGTTACATTGGGTTTTTAGTGACATAGTAGTTGCTTCCAACCTGTGGGATGTATTCTACAAAAAAGTGAGACCACCCAGATAGGATTTTTGACTCGCACCATCGTATTCTATTATGAATTTGGAAAAAAATTACTAATATTACAGGGAAATGCAGTTTATCACTTTGTGAGAATATATCACAACTTTTTAGAATAGTCTGGCTGGATGATTCTATAGATTTTCTTCTGAATAATAGAAGCTTTATATTTTTTTAACTAGACGATTTTTCCAATTTACATTTGTAGTCTGGATTTTGAGATCCAAATACTGACCTGGCAAAATTATCCTATGTTAGACAATATATCATTTTTTTATATATATATATATATATATGTATATATTCAAGGCAGTATTTTCCAATATTTTCCAGTATATTCCAATATCTTGTTTTTCGAAATCTTGTTTATCAAAATAGGGTTATTAATTTTTTTTAGCGATTATAGTATTTTTTAAACATATTTTTGACTAAAAACAAAATTTAAAAAACAAGATTTTGAAAAACAGGCAATTAACTACCCCAACCCAATAACAAAATCAATAATATATGAAATGTAGTAACGATAAAATGTATAATCAATTTCTCGAAAAAACAAATTACTAAGTACATTATTCTTTTATTCATCCCTAATCCCTTCCCTTTCAGTTAATTAGAAATCAGTTCAATCAATGTGTTGTAAATTTACTTTTTGTTGACAAAAACCGCTCTATTTCAATGTCGGCAATTTATAGCACAATAGGCCTCCTCGTCTCTTCGAGGCGGTCCTCTTCCTCTCATTAATATCGGCAGTCTCCTCTTTTCCTTGAACAAAACTAATTTACATTACTTTGCTAATCTAATCTAATAATCTCTTTGCAGTATATGTATGTACTATTGCATGTTTACTATTATGCAGAATCAGGATTATCCTCTTCCTTTTATTGCTTGCCTTATCGGAACGCTTAAACTGAGGAGGTTATTGTAGACGATTCTAAAAAGCCCAAATTACATCAAAAATGTATAATTCACAGGTTTTCAAGAAATCAAAAAACTTACTTACATAGTAAGAACACACACTCTCTCTCTCAAATATGCATAAATCTCTCTTATTACATATATATCTGTATGTGTGGTGTTGTTAAACATTTTATTATTTATTAATTTTATTTTGTTTATATATATATCTATATATTTATATATTTGTTTATATGTAGATGTGTGCTTCTTGTACAACTTGTCACAAAACTTAAATTATGAAAAATAGCATTTATAAATATATAAAAATAGACGGAGTGAATTTTCACCGTAAATAAAGTGTTTTTGTTTGTTTGTTTGTTGTTGTATTTTGTAATTTATGTATATATAATATATGTATATAATTATAATGTGTGTATGTGTGTGTGTTGTGTGTGTGTTGTGTATGTATTTATTTATGTTTTTGTATATTTTTAGTAATGATGATTTTGTTTAAATGTATTTTCCATTAAATATGAGTGTGTTGGTATTTTATTATTATATCTATATATATTTATATATTTGTAATCTGCTATTTATATTACAAAAGAGGAGACCAGCTAGAATCTAGATCGCGTGTATATATGAGTTTTGTTTTGATATTATACATACACAGACACGATTGTATAAAAGCACCGGAGGCTGGGCATCCAAAGCACCCAACTACCACCTTGTACCCACCTAAAGTCAAACTTCTCAAACACACAAATAATAAGAATAATAATAATAATAATACCATGCCTAGAAACGCATGCAATCTGCTCGAAGGGTGTGTGGGCGGGATGTGTTGATTTTTATAATTAATATTTTGAACAACATCGCTAAAAATAATATTTAATTATGTTTGTGTGTGTGTGTGTGGGGGGGTGAAGGTTACGGAGTAAATAATTATTATTTATATAAACAATTACACCGTGATCTGTGTACAACATACAAATTACACATTATTTTATATATTTACACAGAATCTTTAAAATATAGTTGTTTTTACTTTCTTTCACACACGAACGACATTTTAAATATGCTGTGGAAGGACTCTGTGTCAAAAGGGGCTATAATCTATCTACACAAAACCATTATTTGTCTTAAACTACGTAAACTGTGTGTGTGTGTGTGTTTTTTTCTATTATTATCAGTTTTATATTTATATAGATACATGTACCATAATATAATTTGTTTGTGGAGATTAAATGAATGCTTTGCAATGATAGAATATTTAAAACAAATTAAAAATGATTATTGAGAATTTGTAAACACAATATAAAATGTAAACTTATTAAATTGAATATTGTACTGATAATGACTAATGAATAATTAACATATGTAAATTGTTTGTAGGGTCGCCGCACTCGAATATTATCAATTTATTATAAGCAAATATCTCATAATTAAAACGTCGTATTTCCTAATAACAGGGACGAAAACTCCCATAAAAATACATAACAATAAACGTTATATTCTTGCTTAACGAGACTCGTATATATATTTTTTAATATATACCAAAGGAACATTTTCCATTTTTTTTTCAAACAAATGCCCATTTTTTTATTAATTTACATTTAACAATAATTTCAAACGTATTCGCTGTTTCTGTTTCTTTCAATCTTAAACTTTAAATTTAAAAAAAATGTATACAAACAATAATCGAAAGGATAAAAAAGGATTTGTTTTTCTATTAGTGTCAAATGGCATGAAAAAAGTTTCTATTACCGCGGATTTTACTATATATAGTATACACATTACACAGACAGGCAACAATACAAAGAGAAATAAAATCAATAAAATAAAATGTGGTGTGTGTGTGTGTGGGAGAGGGAAAGTTTTAAACAAATCTAGCATTTGTTAGAGTCGGGCGGCGGTGTGGTCAGGAATTCGTCAGCTCGCTTGTGTTCGATTAACGCTCGCACGGTGCCGGTATCCTGCGGCAGTTCGGACTTGCGACGAACCAATGGTTTCTCCTTGTTTCGGTTATTTCTTACCTGCAAACAAAAGTAAAAACAATAATAAATAAAAAAGAACCAACTAATAAATATCAAATTTAAAAAAAAAAACTAAATGTGGGAAATTTTAAAGGAAACAAATATAAACAATTCAAATGAAAGATGTATATCATAACCAAAACAGACAGAATGGGGAGACAAACACGCACACACACACGAGCGAGTGAGAATGCATTATATTAAATTATATAAATAACCAGACTGGTGTGTTAGTAGCTTCACGAACGGGATGCAATTTGTATTTATTGTATGGTTTTAAAAAAAGCATGCAAATTTGTCGGTTAAATTGTCTATTTTAGATGGGATGCAAATGTTTATATATTTTTTTATAGGTTCACCAGAATGATTGCATTTTCTGCCAAATATATATTTTTTAAACTACATGGTCTCCAGAAAGAAAATTTAAAAAATATATAAGATTATATAGGACCCCACGAAGTAATATAAACTATATATAGAATTATTTCAAGTTTATGTTTGGAACAGATAGAAAAACGAACTCTGACTTTAGTCGGAAAAAACTCCAAATATAAAAATGAAAGTATTTGGGTATTTCTGTTATTTGTTATTTGGGTTGCTTGAAAAATATAGCAAGAGATCAAAAATTGTTAAAACATATATTTTTAAAAATTAGGCCAAATTGAAATTAAAACTTTACTCCTTTTTGTTCGGGCTAAAAACATACTGTTTAAATTTGTTATTACCCAAATCCAGTGATAATTGAAAAAAAAGTTTTCAAAATCTATTATTGGTGATTTGAAGCCTCAACTTCTAAAAAAAACTTTTCATTTGATGCCAGAAATTCCAGCTCATCTTTAAATCCATCATTTACGTCAACGAAGATTGACGTATTTTTCCAATTGGTATATTGTTAAAGACACGCAACCATTTTTACGGGTTCTATTCTTGAAGCTAATTTTGCTCAAGCACCTGCAACACATTATTCAATAACAATATCCATAATTTTTTTTAAATTTTTAAATCCATAATTTAGTTTTTAGAAGGAACTAAAGTAAACTTTAGCTAATATTTGAAGTAATTGCTTAGATTTTTGGATTTATTTGTATGCTTTCGGCCGTCGAAAGTGTGTCAAAAGGCTTTTTACAAGCGTTTGTAAAAAAACAAACATAATAAAAAGGTACATCTTTTTAGCAAGAAAAATTTAGAAGATCCGAACTGATTTTAAAATATGATTGTTTCGGAAAAACCTCTCTAAAAATTGACGGGGTATTAAGATTGAGAGACCGTTTTCCGAGACCTATATTGTGTGTAAGTCATAAATAATCAAAGAAAATTTAAAACAACAGTATGATCAAGCAAACAGTGATAATTTAAATTAAATTTTAAAAAATATAAGAGGAATAATAAAATGTACTGAACTTGAATAATTTGCCATCTTAGTAAATTCATCGTAGTTTTTTTTTCAATATCAACCATATATAATAATTTTGTGAAAATGATGTATTATATGATATTTGGTTAAATTTAGCATGCGATAGAATAATTAACTTGATATGGGATTGAGCAGAGATTGAACACATTCAAACAAAAATTCAACTAGCTCACATATTCCAGAAAGTATGTATACCAGCGGAATCAAACGGGGTTAAAAATGGTTTAACTAAATAATAATTAGTTCTTTTCGAAATGTTCTCCACAAACAAATCAAATGAGTCTCTCCTCTCTTCTTCATAGGCTATATGGATTGAAACCTAAATACTATAACATTTACAATGTTTCTTTTAGTGTTATGCAATGCTGTATAAAAAACTGGGGCAGCTGGGTTAGTTGAAATTAGACAAACGAACACGAGTATTATAGTGATTGCCAAAATTAACGCAGACGAAACGATTACCGCATTCACATAATAAAATTGAGCATTTCACATGAAAATATATATAAATATACATACATTTAATGGAACATATTGCTTAGACTATTCAAAAAAATCCTTGCAAGATTTTTTCTATAGAAATAAACTCGTATCTACGATATACATATATATATATATATTAATATAAATATATATACAATTCTGTATTGAACAAAACTTTTGATCAATTAGGAGTTGTCACCATTTGTGCCGGCGGCGGATGCTGTGGTTGAGATGGCTGCGGATTGTTCGAGTCGGACGCAGATGGCGTCAGCGCAATATCTAAAATCTGTAAAAAAATACGTGCAGAGATTCAATAATAACAACAACAGCAACAACAAAGTAGATAATAAATTAGAAGTAAATAATAACGATTTAGAAAAATGTGTGTTTGGTTTAAATATTAGATGAAAAACTCTCTCGCATGTGAAAATATGTATATATAGTTTTTTATATATTAATTGTTGGCAAGTTGGCACATATATTTTTGTTGTGTTTGTTAAATCAACGACAAGAAAAGCTACACATTGCCACAGTTTTACAGTCGTCGCCACAGATTAAACATAAATACTTATTTTGTTGTTCTTTCAATGTGTGTGTGTATTTTTGTTGTTGTGCGATGTTTGTAGCTGTAATATATTTTTGTTTTTTATGATCCTTTTTGACGGGTCTGTCTCGCGACAAGAAGAAGAAGAGATGTGTTGCTCATTCATACATGAATTGGTCGTGATGAAAATTGTAATGCGTTGTGTCTAGTTTTATACGCTTGGTATTACTTACGTCTCTAGTCTCCTGATCGAGTCGATCGTAGTTCAGATCCGCACCATCTGTAACAATCGCATAAAATATAAATTATTTTATTTTTTTAATTATTTATAGAAATACTAAAAGAAAATACAATTTACCTGAATTTTTTAGCCACTCTGGATTATTTTTTGCTAGAGACTCAACCTGTTGCCACAGTTCCTCGCGTTGGGACAACTTCTCGCGTTCTCTGTAAAAATTGAACAGTTAATTGAAGATGCAGCCCTTTGTTGGAAATAAATAAATTCAGTCTTTACTAACTCTTAAATAAATCAACAAATAAATTATACATAGAAGTGTCCCAAATTAGTTTTAAATATTTTTTCTACTACTAAACTGTACTTTAGCCAAACATTTTATTGAAGTAAAATCTTTTATAATTTTTCCATAATTTTGACTACCGACTTTTTCTTTTTGGTATTTTTTTTTTATTTGATCTTACGGGATTTTGACATTTTTTGCGGTATTGGAGTATTAGAGTTATCGATTCGCAGCCAATGATTCTATTTTTGGGTGTAACACTATCCCACTTTTAAGGAATTTTGAGTTTGTATGAAACTTCTTATTTAAAATTAATAGGATCGAATTTATGATTTTTTTTTATATAACTGAATCATTAGATTTTACTCTCTATTTTTAACCGATTCAAAATCTAGTCGTTGAAGTCGATTTTTGTGCTCTGATCGCACTTCAGTATGAATTACGTAGACTATATTTAATGCTACCTTTAAAGAGGATATAAATTTATGATTTAAGACTGAATGATACAATAACAAAGAAGCACGTAGCTTTCTAAATGGCCTTATTGTAATATGGCCATATTATTTTATACAGTCTGTCAATTTCCGGAAATTTTCCCAATCTCTTGACAAACTCGGCATTTGAAATATTCAAAATCTGAGCGTTTTGTGCTGGCCAATCTATGACTAAATTTTCCTTTACATGGTGCAGAGTAGCAAAACTAAAACAAATGCCTGCAGAGTCAAATTCAAGGATTTCCAATAAAAATGAGGATAAGTCAGGATATTTAGATGTACCATTGTTTTTCGGAAAGCTAAAAGATTACCGAAAGACTTGTGCAGTAAACTCTCCTTGAAAGATCACCCGGGCCACTAAGCAAAAAACCAACCTTTTGAAATGGATTTTTTTTTAAGTCAATGATTACAGTCGTCCTGGCGATCAAATATCACACACGTTTAGGTGGTACTATTCCCAACGTTTCGCATTATGTCACACAGAGCGCTAGCTAGTTTGAAAATGGTATCATCAACGACTATGCCGCTCTCTAAGGAGAAAGATACATTTTCTCCAGGACAAAAAAAATAATACAAATACATATACGCAAACATTTAGGATTAAAAAAAATTAAAAAAATCGACTGACACAGGTTAAACTACTTACAATTGTTTCTCCTGCTTGAAATTGCTGTTGCACTCATCGAACAGCTTCTGGTTCATCTCCATAAACAGCTTCAGTGCATTATAAATCAGACCATGAATCGTTTTGTTCCAGTGCGTCTTTGAATTGCGGTACAACGAAGGAAACATGATCGGCAGTATAATGGCCGAGTTCTCGGCTATCAGCGACATAATATACTCATTGTTCCAGTAGTACAGAGCACGCTCGGCCACCTGGAAATGTGGACTGGACACACACTTTGAAATCTGTCGAAACAGTGCGTCCATGACTTTGGAAAATTCGGCGGGCTCGATCACATCGAGAATCTCTTCGAGTTCGTTCAAGAACATCACCTCTTTTGGACTGTGGGTTTTTGGCCAGAATTTCAGTAGACTCTTGATGACCGGCTCGGTGAGACTTGGATCCTTCTCCAAAAACTGTACGACACAGTACGCCAACTGTGGATGGTACACAGACAGACTTTTGACCTTGTGCAAAGGTAGCAGTACCTTAAGCAAAAACTGTTTGTGCTCATCCTTCAGCGGTAGTGCGAAACCATTGATGATGCTGCCTAATATTTCCAGCAATTCGGCTATGCCATTGTGATGTTCTGTTTCGTAAATAAATCTGAAGAAAAAAACACATATCAGATACTTTACAAAAATATATAGAACTATAGATAAACATACCTATAAAATACATTATTGATTTGCTTTCTAATAAAGGCTCGTAGTCCCAGAAATTTTCCGTAAATTCGATGTAGCACAGTCTTCAAGAAGTCCCGCTCGCGTGGATCTTCTGAATCGAAAAGATCGAGCAGCTGTAACACGAACTGATGATCAATGAATCGCTTTGCAGTGCTCGGCTGAAAATCGGGTGATTCTAAAAAGCGCAGGTACAGCTCGTACACAAACTGCAGATGTGGCCAGCTAGCTTCTAGAGTTGGTTCGTCCTCTTCGGGATCGAATTCGGCACCATTTGGATTGGACGATGGTGGCAACGTACGAAACAGGTTCACCGAGAACTATACGGAATAAATATTTTAAAATAAATATATACATTGAATTGAATATAAATATTTGAAAGACCTACCATATTAACAGCCTCCGGATAGATTGCCTCAGTGATGATGCCGGTCTGATTACTTAGGTACTCCACCATTTCGTGAAGAGCGGCTCGTTTCACCTCTTTCCATTTTAAGTCGTTCAGCGGCTCGGAGAAATCAAAAAGCACACAGCACTGCCGCAGTTTTTGAATGAAGAGCTCTTCTCGTTCGGCCGGCGGCATTTCTGAAACACAGAAAAAAATGATGGAGTTTAGCACGTGCGAATTTGGCATGTTTTTTTTACAATAATCAAGGAGTTTATCACGAAAAAATATATTCATAAAAATTGAGGGTGGAATGGTAATTGGAATATTTAAACTTTTATTTGAATTGTTTTTATGGAAATGGTTTAAATAATAGTTATTTGTGCATAGTCCAAGTTAAACGGTAGGAGAGCAAAACCCTTTAGTAGATATACCCAAATAAATATCCTTGATTTTTAAATAATTTTAAAATAAAAATAATCAGCCAATGGATTGGTCTAAAGCTAATAGATATCACACGATTAACGCAACGAGCCAATATTTGGTGCAAACACGGAGTAAATAAATAACCAAAATAAAATTAAAAAAAAACTTTTGGATGTAAGCCTAAAATATACGAATATTTGTAGGATGCATGTCCTATAAAAAAGGCCTTTTGGCCCATTTTATGTTACTAGAGTAAGTGGGTAAAAAATTGCATCAAATTAGAATAATTAAACTATAAAAAATATTAAAAGGAAATTACTGATTGAGTGGATTTTAATAAAACTTCCTGGTGAAACGAAAATTTCATACAACGTAATCAGGAAACATATAAAAATAAACAATACACTACAAAATCAAAGCAAATTTTGATGTTGTTGTTAACCGGTAGAGAATTATCGCTTGAAATCCCTGACTCGCTAGTTATAGTTGTTACTTAGATTAGATGTGGAGAATTTTTCACAAGTGTTTTTGTCGAGTGACGGTGTGCATTCTTCTCACGTCCGATTTGGTAAGAACAATGCACGGCAGAGAGTGCATTCGTGTCACCTTAAAAAACGCACAAAACGCAAAATTCATGCATTTGCGTGCTGTGATAGCATTGCCAATATTATGGTGCTACATAAAGTTATGGTTATACTCCTGACTAAAATGCACAGGCATATTTCTTGACGGTTATTCACTACTGGCTTGTAAATTATTCTCACGTGAAGTAACTTTTGTTATTTTATCCCTGACTAGCTACTATTATAATTAACAAAACAATCAAAATATTTCTAGATAACCTCTTAACAACGGCAACGAAACGGCAGCGCTCAGCGGCGGTGTTTCATAGAAGTTCCGATCTCGCACGCGACCTGGACTGCCGCCGATCTGCGCTCCACATTTTGCAGGTGATATGGGCGCTGGAGGTGGATTTATTAAACGTGCACCAGCACCGGTATTTCCGTAGGTCAAGAATGGATTATTATTCGGTGTCTTGGCCGGAGTTTTCATTAACTTAAATCCATTGTCGGAAATACACTGTGCCGGTGGTTTATGCTGTTCTTGAGATGATGGCATTCTGAGGCTGCTTAATAATTGTAGTGTTGTTGTTGTTGTAGATGTGGCACTCGGAAACGGTGGCGGTGACGAAGACGACGGTGGCGGTGGCGTATGATCGTCGTAGTCCTCGTCAGTGTTTAATTTATCGAGATCTTTGGCTGCAGCGGCAAGCTCAAGGCCACTGTGAAAGGACGGCGACTTAGGTATTCCTATGCCAGCCGTAATACTGCTTGTGAGCAGCATAGCCCCAATGACCATGGCATCAGAATGCAGTTTTGGGTAATTATGTTGGCACAGATATATTATTATAGAGTTTATTTTTATTTATAATATATATGTGTGTGTGTATGATATGGTTATCGGATATGTATTGTGTATATATGTTAAAACGTAACAGAGGAGGAGGAGGACGAAAAACAGACAACACGCACTTATGACATCATAATATTTTTTTTGATTTGGCTATAAATTAAAACAAGTACATAGTCTATAAATCAATCTAAAATAAAACACATAATTAATTTTGTAAATAAAAAAGTAATTTTCAGCACACAGAAATGTTTTTTTTTTTGTTTTAACATATATATTTATAATTAAAAATATATACAATTATATTAATATGTTATTTGAGTCTCTTTATATGTTATTTTTATGTTTTACTAATTCAATTAGAAACATAAATAAATATGTATATATAAACATATGATATATATTATAACTTTATCATAAAATATGCATGAATTAAATGCAATTTCACATTCGTACACATACAAAAACATCCAATGAAGAAATATAAGAAAAATAAATATAATAAATATAATATAAGAAAATTATTCGGAAAACAGAATTCTATATATATATACGTCACAAACAAGCACTTGCGCTGAGACACGCTATAGTTCAAAGAACACACTAAAACACAAATTATGTATACATATTAGAATAAATAAATATATTCGTAACTATATTTATAAATGAATCACTATATTTAGTTTATTTTTCACTGGGGTGCTTTTCTACTATGCAACCCTCATTTCATATGTTGAAAACTCATCATGTGTGTATTTTTGTATTTTCGGACGGTTCTCGCCTACACCACACCGCACACACACATACACACATCAACACACACCAACACACGAAATTTGCACGGCGGGTAAAAATCAATTTTTCATTCGGAAAATTATATAGTTTTGATTGTGTGTATAACGACAAGTTTGCTCAAAATTTGCAAAAAGCCTTTTTAATTTCAATTTATACAAGACGAGCGCACTCAAAAGGACTACTGATAGATTAGACGAGTAGAGGTTATAAATATTACGGTTTTTATTTGTTAATATATAGATAATAATATATAGAATTATTGTCGGCGATATGGTGAACGGGAAAACTTTGATATGTAACTAAAGGAAGAGACAGTGAAGTTTGCTCTTGAAGGCTGTCGTCGTCGGCATTGCAGGGCTCTGCTGTGTTGCGTTTGTCCAACACCGAGGAGAAATTGTGGTGAAAATCAGGAAAATCAATACGATACACGAGAAAGAGACGACAACGTATATTTAAGTGGGATTGTGGGCACGTGTGCTTTTGTTTTGAATGTATATTTTATAAGGTGAGTATTTTTGGTGTAATGTGGTGGGCGGAAATTGGGGTAAGCATTCTTTTAGTATGATTATCATTGAGAAAAGCGTGCCTTATATAAATTATATTTATAGAAATATGAGATTTTAATTAAAGAGCTAAGTGAACAAACAATGTTCCGTGCTTATTATAATTCTTAAAAATGTATAACAGACAAAAATAGAATCCAAAAACAAAGTGGTTGTTGACGTTAACCCAATGGATTTTAATTTTTAGGAGTTCATGTACAACGAACATTAAGAATTGTCCTTTCTAGATATTTTGGATAAAATACTCTTTTACCGGTAGAGAATTGTTTCGGACTGCACGGGTTCGATCCCGGGCAGCGGCAACATTTATTCATCGAGTGTTTCTCGAATATGCACTTTAAATCAGTAGGTTCCTTTTGCTATAATGAAATGATTTATGCGTTTTCTAACAACAGCACCTAGAATATAAATCGGAGTCAATTTCAACGCAAATAATGACTCCTAGAAATCGGCAAACAAATTAAGCTTCAAGACTGGTTTAGCATTAGCGGCATTTTAACCATGATCATGATCTAACCAATCTTGTGAACCCGTAAAAGGGTCGCGTGTCTGGTGTGCGATATCAAACACCGGCCCGTAATGGATAATAAAGTAATTTGAAAGAGAAACTTATTATTTTTTTATTTCACAATTTTATAAAAATCTGCAACTAAATTTATTTTAGGAGATATTTATTTCATGAAATAGCAAAAAATGGAACGTTTAATTGTATTTATTAATTTTGTGTAACGGGACTGCTTCAAAATCCCGTGGACCAAAATCCTATGTTTAAAAATCCAGCGTTTTTTAATAAAAATCGCGTGTTTTAAAATCCAGCGTTTCAAAATCCCGCTTAAGTACAAAATCCCGCGAAGCACGGGATTTATACATATACATACATTATTTACCAAGCGTAATAAGTTCAAGCTTCCTTTAAAAAAATATATTTGTTGTCAATTAAAATGAAAAAAAAACATATTTGTATTAAAAAATACTGCTAGTACTTTTAACTGCAAACAAATGCACTGAAAAATACAATCATTTTACAATGTTGAAATTTTTAGGAATAAAAGAGAAACTTTTAGCTGAGAAACTACATATGTTTCATAAAAGCTTTTTTTCTTAATATTGCGAACCGTGCACTCGATTGGTCGATTTTTTAAATATATTTTTATCTTTTTTGACAAAAAACCTTTCGACGAAATGTCGTGGAACTACTACTACTTTTTTACATCTTCCATTTATCCAATCCAGGTGAAACTTGGCACATAGACTGGTTGTACGATACATAAAAAAATAACAAATATCTCGATTTTTTGCGTTTTTCTTTGTTAAAATTATAAAAAGGGCATTATCTTTCTTGTTTTGTAATTCCCTATCGATTGGATACACAAACATTGCTACATTTTGAAATTTATATTAAAATGTAATTGTATCTATTACTTTGTTAAATTAAGAAATTCGGCCAATAGTATTATTCGGCTAATCGTGATTCGGCCAATCGTATTTCGGCCAATCGAGAGACACTGAAAAAATACGTTTAATTTAAAAAAATTGTTAAAATTATTCCGAAATGTTGTGTTTTGAAGATAGAGGCTAATGAATATTTTCCCTTGATGGGTGAATCGATCTCTGTTGAAAGTAACTTTTCCTAAGCTGAGGGTTACCAGTATAATTTTTAATTTCTATCTCACTTTTGAGCAGTTTTAAGCGCTTGCATTGGTAGAAGGGTTATTTGACGCTCCCATGTGGCAACTAATGCCTGCCCTTTATTTTGCCTTACACTTCTCTGTACGATAATATTAAGATCTATTTTCCCCAACTTGACGTCGAAGGACACTGGGTAATCTCTAGCATCTGTGATAGGATGCCTCGTGTTAGAACATAATTCCGATGTACATTAGAGCTCTTTATGTAAAAATAGTACTTAACAGTACCAGCCAAAGAAACAACTTGTCTATATACATAAGGAGCTCGAACGTAAATGGAATTCTGTACTAATCGTACTGTTGCCACAAAAACAGTGTCCTTTGATGCTATCATGCCTTTCAGACTTTTCAGTTGATTGCTGTTTACCATTACTTTAGAACTACTGAGTGAGGTGTTCAGTGGCAATCAATAACGTTTTGCATTCCTGAAAATAATCAGCAGACATCTACTCACACACATATTTCTATGTTCCGTCGCGCGTTCTCAATGTATACAACAACAACAACAACAAACACATATATATACATATAAACTTGTCTTCTAAAATATAACGAAACTTACCGGTCATCCGAGGCAATGACGTTAGCTCTCGGTTCTTTGAAACATTAAAACGTGAACTACTCTGCCGCTTGTCCTTCTTTATCAGTGGTCCGGTTAGATTAAGTCCTTTTGCAATTGGTGTCTGCGGCGGTGGTGTCGGACGATCTGCTGACATCTAAAATGAAAAAAAAAACAGATTGGTATTGGTTACTATAAAACTATAAATTCCGAGAAAATATTGAATTCCAAATTAGTGAATGATGTATTGCAAAACCGCATTTATGATCTAAATGCTGAGTGTACGCGATATATTATGTAGATATAAGCGAACTGCGCACATTAGAGATAAACAAAGGGAGGCTTGTGATTTAATTGTGTGTGTGTGTGTGTGTGTGTGGTTGATAGAAACCACAATCAACGTACAAAAATGTTACGAAATGAGATTTTATTATCAATTAGAATTGAATAGAAGAAATATTTAAAGTTATTGTAGATGTTGGGTATAATCTTCTAAAACTAAACCATGCACAATTATTATATTATATTATAGATTACCTAAAGCTAAATTAAAATGTAAATATTATTTCTAAACATTAGGACATTGTTATAAAAATATACGAAACACACACACTCAGAATTTTTTAGGATACATTCTTTTTAAAAGACGTTATATTTATAAGTTTTACATTGAACTGTTTGATTTATTCTTAGATTTTTTTGTTAACATATATTTTATAAATATTTGTCTCGGTTTTTACCGTTGTAGCATACATTTTTGACCCTATATTAAGTTTTAAAATAAATTGAAATGTTTGTCCCGTTTTTTTGCTAAAGTAGACATTTTGTAACAAACTCAAGATACATATATCATATATAAACAAATAGGACAGCGGCGTCTTTTAAATATATATATAGACCAGTGTATGTTTATTTAATGGAATGAGTAATGCATCGTACATATGTTGTTTCTGGTGTGTTTAAATAAGACATTACTCATTAGTATTTAATTTAGATTGTTTTCACGGGTATCCAAATAAAAAAAAACTGATTCTTTTAGTCTTCAGTACATAAAATGTTTATAAAATTAGGTTTGAAGCGAGTTTAACTAAGAAATTGTAACTTTCAATATTAAAATTATTTTTTGTTGCTAAAGTTCTATCGCTTAGTTTTAGTTAACATAAGAAATTTCGAAACACGATTGAAGCGAAACATCGCTAGCACGAATAATGTGTGTTACTGAAAATACGGCAAGCTTACGACCATTCGAACATGGAGAAGGAGAGTTCCTTGGTTTGATCATTCTAAGAGGGCACAAGGGCTCGCGAAGGGTGTAAACCTATACGTTTGTTTGTTGTGATCCGGTTTAAAGTAGAACTCTTCTGCTATTTTGTTAATGCGATCAGTAAAATTTACGTATTTCGTAGTTTTGGGGTTCTGAAAATGTATCGGAGGAGATTAAACTATCTAAGCAATGTCGAAATGAGATGGAGAAGTACCGTTAGTAATACTTTACAGCTGATTATAAAAAAATCAATTATAACAGTTTTTTAAATAATAATTATTACTATTTTAAATTTGAGTTAAGCATTTATATAATTTATGATAATATTAAAATATGGTCGATGGTCTGAAACAACGTCAGAACCAGCATATTCCATTACAGATGAAAGGAGTAATAAAAATAAATGATAATGGTCAAAATGTAATGTTTATATTCATTATTTCTTTTTAAAGTAATCGTAAATATTCATAGTCTTCGAAGTCCAATATACATTGATAACATTGATTAACATTGATTTACTATAATTATGAAATCATTACCATCTTTTAACAATTGATTAACCTCCTTTTCTTATCCATTTTCCTGTTAATTTATATTTAGGTTTTCCCTAGTATTTGTTTGTTGGGTTTGCTTGTAATTAAATTTGTATTTTTTGGCTTCTCAAAAAACTGTCACTCCTTTTTCCATTCTCTGGTAAATATAATTGTTCTTTGAATTTAACGCAAAAAATTACGTAAATTTAAATTTCATGTTTCAATTGTACCTTTTCAGATGAAACACAATATCTAAAAGTTGGACAACTTGTGACATTTTGAACAAGTGAATGTTTAAGATTGTTTTCTCATTTGTACATCTCGCGCTATCTTTGACTTGAGGTATATAAGGTTGTTAATAATGGTAGGCATATTTTCCAATCCAATCTTTCATTCAAGGGCAGATATATTTTTTGATCGTTTTTAACAGTTTTCTGCAAGTTTTTAAAAGTTTTTCATCCATGGCATCAATATAATTTTGGGGATATCACGATTTATCGGGCGCTGTTTTTATAAAAACGGCGTGTAGCACCGATATAAAATGCTAATTTTGATAGACCTTAAAGTGTCATATTTTTTGTATTTTAGAATCGTAATTGTGCGCTGCAAAGCAGCTCCGACATTATCTTCCACAAGGTTTCCTGTATAATTGTTAGCAGTCGAAGAGCAGAACCATTTATCATCAGTATTTTTATGGCACTTAAAAGCAGATAGGATTATTTTCTAGCATTTTGAATGTAATCCATCTAATGCACTTGCCACAAAAGCTTGCGTCCGTTTTCCGTTTTATATGTTCTCTGCTCTTACTACACTAGATTAGTCATCCCATACTCTACGAATATATGTAAAATACGTTTTGAGAAATCCTATTTGGTTCTTTCAAAACTCACAAGCAAAACCTGAATGTGATACAAGATAACAAACGTATTCACACCGTTTGAAGTACAGATGTAATTGACTGTGTGTAGATACTCTACAGACTAGAACTTGTAAGAGTGAAGAGTAACTGCAATGAGTACAAATTGCAATCAGAGTCGACGTAAATATGTGGTCCTCAATCAAGGTTATTTACATTGACGTGTGTGGAAGTGTGTGTGTGTGTGTTTCTGTATATTCTGAAGCAAAAACGTCATAGTTTTGCAATAAACACATTGTGATTTGACGTGGGAACACATCCGATTGAAAATATTAGACTTTCATTCACCCTCATTACCGCCCGCCGCACTGCTTTTTCGAGTATTTGCTGCTATTGCTTGAACCGCATTAAATATACTCAGAAATACGCGTTTTAAACGCGGCACACCCAAATAAATTATGTAACCTTGGCATATTTAATCATACACACTTACAAATACACACACATACGCACTCAGCAAAAACATACACTGCGAACACCCAGTCACAGAGAGAGTTATTAAAATAAACATACAAAAACTATAAATATACGTACACACAAAATGATCACCAAAAATAATATGAAATGTTTGGTTATGTGACCGTGTGTTCGCTGCTGATGTGTTGTTCTTGTATGTGTGAGTATGTTACGCCTTACGTCAATTGCGAATACCCGAACACACCATCATAATTTATACGCATAGCCTGATGTTAAGAATGTGCCGCATTCCTTGACACTTACCTCAGCAGAATCACCCTCGCCTCCATTATGCTGTAAATTATCCATAGTTATGATTGCAGCAATTATAAGTACGGTAGTTAGTTTATCGTTGTCGTCGTATTCCTAAGTACGCGTTCGTTGCACCTGTGCGTCCGTCACATATAAACCGTTAGTCCAGCAAAGACATACATAAACGTTGTTGTTGCACTACAAATGCATCGTTGCGTTAATTTGTTAGACACTTTTTTAATTTTTCAAAAACCGATTTTAAAACGTAGTCCTAGTCCTTGGGACTTTGCTGGAGAACGTCAAACGTGTGTGTATGAAACGGGTTCGAGAAAAAGGTTGCGACTTTTAAACACTAGCACTTTGCTCTGACATGGCAGCAAAATAAATTTACATAAAAATTTCTATCGCTCGCACACACACACACACAAACTAATACACACAGAAGGCACTATACAAACACTACAGAAACCGCGCAGAGAGACACGCACTCACACTAGCCCATACGTGCAATTTTCTTTGAAATTTTATTATGTACAGACACGCGCGCCGTACACAAACACATGTAAAGGTCCGACCACACACAATTGACACAATGGAGGGCACCAGCAGCAGCACCACACACTCTTTATTATATATAGAATACAGAGTACAGAGGAAACACGATGATTCGCGAAACTTTGCACACACACACACACACGCAGTTAGAACTGAAATTGAGAATATTTATTTGGGTGCTGTGCAGGCCGAAGGACACAGCACAGAGCCGGCGGCTAGGAGTTGATTTGAATGCCGAACGCCGAAGGATGAAGGAACAAAAAAATTGAAATGTTTTTAGAGGAGAAACAAGAAAAACGCAAAATTCACACTAAACGGCTTGTCAAAAGTGTTTTTTTTTGTAATCGTGTGGTCGTGCTCTTTTCTGTCGTCTGTTCTGTTTTCTGTTTTGTTTGAGAAAAGCAGTGAAGTTAGTTTCGGTTGCGAGACGCGGTGCGTTTGCTGCGCCTGGTGGAGTGCGTTCAATGCGGTGTGCCAGCTTGCAGATAATAATATTTGGCAAATCTTTGATAAAAGGGCATTTTCCCAATTTTCTCCAAATTTTCAGGGGAGGTATAGGGAAGTCCCCCTAACAACGTTTGTTCGGGGAGTTTTCGGCGCGCGGCCCCAAATGGGAG
>JAAAKO020004799.1:0-37403 GCA_010015015.2 Bolitophila cinerea | reverse complement strand
TATGCAGGTGCTTATTTAGTTTACAGTGTCCTGTTAAGATTCCGCAAACTAAGCCGAGATCCCGACGCTTAAAGTTTTGCACCGATTTGGTTAACATCTCACTGGGCCTCTTTAGGAATAGCTTCGATATTTCGCAGCCAGTCCTGGATGTCCAGTGTGAGATTACATATATACTTATCCATAAAAACTGTGTTTTTTTAACTCCCACAAGTAACGTTAGATTACCTTGTTTTTAAATGGTATGTATTTCCACTTATTTTGACGTCCTTTTTTTGGGTGTCAAGCAGAACCTCTCTGTGTATATTAAGCTCTTTTGGTCCCATATCCTCACATTTTTATCTCATTATTTAACCCTCAGCCTCTATCTGTCTATACTATAAAGTGTCCAGACTCTATAAATTTATTTACAAAAAAATATTTTGTTCTGCTCCTTTTTGCGTTTTTTTTCTCACTTTTTTTAATTTTTGTTATACCTTTTCCTTTTTTCTCTATAAAATCATCTCAATCACTATCTTCAATTTTGTGTGGCCTATCCTATAATATGCTTTTTGTGGATTAACTCTAAATGCTTTAATGTAAGCAATAAAGTACCGAGAACCTTAAAAAACGTAAATGCAAATATAATTTCTTTACTCAACACAAAAGATATGATAAAATAATTAGCACAACCGATATTAAAAGCAATTATAATTAATCACAGTTTCCTTACAAAAGGGGCAAACCCTTTATTTTGCATTAGCCTCGTAAAAGCTCTTAATATTTGAATTCAAATGTATACTCCGATAATCCACACCTCAATCCCTCGTGTGTCGTTGGGACACATTACACAAGAATCTGAGAATTTTGTGTGAGGAGTCTGCTGAACATCCTTGATAAATATAAAATGTTATATTAAATTAAATTATATACCCCCACACACACACACACACACACATGTGAAACCGTTTAAAACGGGCGTTTCCTAAACTCTGCGCGGTAATTACACGTGAACTCGCACCCATCATCGCACGCGCGTCTGTAATTTGACTCCTCGTCGCATCGTATCGGTCGTATACTGTTTATAATGTATAATTTCATATGTTAACATATAATTTTCAAGTCCCACAACAATTCTTATATATATATTTCATATATAAAATATTATATATGTACATATAATCGCGAGTGCACCTCAATGGCAATTAAGTAATTACGCCTGAATGCAGAAGTACAATATTATAGTATATATTTATGCTGTATAAATGTGTACAATGTATACATACAATTTGATGTCATATTCATGTACTCACCAATATTATATCGAGAAAATTGTGCAATTTTCTTCTGTGATGATAGAAGCGCGCGTTTTTAAGTGCAGCAATATATAAATATATATATATATATATATATATAAAACCAGAATGCACATGCATTGCATTTACGTATGGTCATGTTATGCCATTGCTATTGAACTTAACTTCACATAACCTTTCGATGCAAATTAACTTCAACTTCAAACATTGTAATAATATTCTCCTAGAAAACGATTTAACTCTTGTGTGCGCGAGCGCTCGCATTATCTATCGTCTTGTCTTGTGTTGCGCTGTGCATATAAACACGCTCATAATATACAAACACACACATACATAGATTTATAAACAGTAAAAAGGTGTGTGCGCTGTGCTTTTGCCTTCACAGAACAGGGGGAATGAAAAATGAAAAGCAGGCCATTATCTAACCTATAAGTAGTTAAGTACACTCGATTTATCTGTCTCGGCTTAACGCAACACCTCGCACATACTATCTATGATGCTTATAATACTATCGTATGCACATGCACTTTGCACAAATGTACACACACACAGCGCCGATTGATGCACACAAAAATGTATACACTATACAGACAGACAGTCAGATACACGGAAAAAGCATAATATACACCTTTGGAAAGGTGCACACATTTACTTGAGACTTATATGTTTTATCTTCGTGGCAGATTGCATGCGTTTGCTTGCGTCGCCTCGACGATGCAGCGCTCGTGATAGCTTGCACCAAGGCTTGCACTCAATTGCAGCAGCAGAGCGCATGTAAATTAACGACTTCGCTCGAGAGGAGTTTCGTAGCGCATTATGCACACAAAAGTTCGTGTCTATATTTTAGCGTTGCGTACGCATAATTATGTGTGTGTGTGCTTCTGTTTGTGTGTGTGAGTGTAACAAACATAATTTTTTATTCGAGAAGATTGCATATTCTCAGAAACTATTTTAAATAACATCTTAGATTATTATTCTAGTCACTGGTCTAATTGATGTAATTTTTCTATTTATTTGAGTACATTTGTTTGGGAACAAAATAATTATTTGGTGCCAAATATTATTTATTTTGGACCATTTTTTTAAGACAATTTTTTATTCTTTAGCATACCACAATTACTTGACAAATATGTATATATTTTTTTTTAGATTTTCTGATCGAGATTACTTCGCTGGAACTGAAAAGTCGAAATAAATTTGCTCAAGATCTGCAATAGCGGAACTAATTGTCTGGAGAACTGCACTTGCAGAAATAACCCGCTAGAACTGTTATACTTCATATTTTTGTAGTGTATATAATTTCCTTATAAGGAAATGATAATATTCTCTCGCAAAACGTCCTTAAAAGGTTTAAAGTTATATATTTTTGGGGGCAGGGGGTTAATTTTACTAATCTTTTATAAAGAGCTACTTTAATACTGCTTTGTTTGCACTATAATACTAATAAAAATCTACAAAATAAGCAGTAACAAAAAACATTATTTAATTTAAAAACCTATCTTTTCTAAAATAAAGATTTGAGATATTCAGTTAAACACTTCCAGCAAATTAATATCACAATTTCAGTTCCAGCGAGTTAATTCCGCAAATACAGTTCCAGAGAATTAGTTCCAGATTAGCTAATCTCAAAAAAGTAAATATAAAAATGGTTGTTGTTATATATTTTGATCTTCATAAACCTAATCACATAAAAATGGGTATGGAGTTATGATCCTGAAATCTAAATCTTCTCTGTAATTAAAATACCCGGATTTAACTACATAGAAGTTAATATTTCAACAATCGCAAATAGAAGCTATATATCAAAAAATCAACTTTGTAACAGCGTGGTGATAGTTAAAATAACGAATAAAGTTTTATCTAATCTCAATCGAAGAGAAGCATTTTTAAAAATATATATAAAAGCTGTTTTTGGAAGATAAATCTAAAATCTACACATATATTACTAATTTATTATTAATGAGTATCATTATTTTTAGCTTTTTGTAATAATAAATATTAATAAATAAAAATCAAATAACTAACTTTTTAAACAAATTCAATACAATAATAAACCATCGCAAATCAATTATTCTTAGTACTTCAATACGTGTGAACATTTCTAGTATTAAGCATATACCTACACAAATTCTAGCATAAATTAAATGCACACAATCAATACTACCTATAGTCTATAGAATACATAGAAATTGTCTGCGAAGATATTTAACATATGTTTTGTGTATACATAAAGATTCTCTGAAACGTTTTACATGCAAATGTTTTCCGCTTGTCGCTCAAACAAAACTTTTAACTGCAAATGCACGAATGCAAATTGATGGTGGCGCAAGAATATTATTGTACATTGTATACATTCTGTTTTGTATATATATATATTATATATATATATATAGCATAAACATTTCTATGCTCGCAGTGTTTACGTGTATACAATACATAAACATACATATAAATGTGGCGCTCTCGGCAGAGAGCATTGAACTGACGTGCGCCGGCCACGCTGCAGTTTATACGTACGCGACCAGTAATCAGCCAGTTCTAATCTATCTGGATTACTTTCGCCGTAATTGAGAGTAGACATGCTAAACGTTTACCGTGCGCACGGGCGCGAGCGCTTGCGTTCAGCAGGTGCACTCGCTGCAGATTCATGTGAATTGGGTTCGTCGCTTCGTTGAACTCTTTCGTTTTTGTTTGGCAATTCCCCACATAATAACCTTCGTGTTTGGACGCGGATCCTGCGGAGCTAAAAGTGTTTCTCGGTAAACATCACTCTTTGATTTGAATTGCTCGAGATTCGAGCGAAAAAAACTTTATAGTCATTTTTGGTTGGCAGCGCAGCGCACGCGCAGACATTTTCTTTTTATATATACAACGAATTTAACGAATGCAACGAATTATGGCAGCGTGATGCGCACAAAAACGAATGTGTATCATCGAGTTTTGAAATCATAAGTTGTGCTCCTGGCGTACAGCGCGCACCAATAAGTATACGTTGCAGGGTTTCATCATTAATATAAGAACAATATAAACTTGTTCACACACATATATAGATATACATATAATATATACTATAAAGACGCACTCAGCGATCGCCTACATGCGTGCATCAAGGAACGATGCCCGGTTACTATACTTAGGAGGTACTACTATTATATATGCCTAGAATATAGGTTTAGCTTTGACTTGCATATAAATGTGCGCGTATCATGCACACTGTGCATGAGTGTGTGTGTGTTTGTCGATGCCTACTGAGAACGCACGCAAATAATTGGCAATTATGTATATTTTATACATACAGTCTTATATTATAATAAACAGTAGAGTGAGCGCACATTGACGATGTCATCATTTCGAGCAGGACTCTCAGCAGCAACAGCCGCAGCAGCGGCAAGACACGGAGGGATGCACTTTTGCATTATAAGTTTACATAATTATGATTTAGTTTGAATGATATGCGCGTCGTTGGTACCTATACATAGCATCCAGTTTGAGATGCCTCGGGGCTTCGGCGCGGACGACTGTAATTAATGGCTGTTTTCCCACTAAAGTACACAGCCACTAATCTTCCTCATTACTTTGAAGTGTTTCTATTAATGACGCGTACGCAATACGCCTTTGCGTGGCCAGCGAACGTGTACAAAGCTCAACAACACGCGCATGGTGATCTTTTTATGGCGATTATTCTAAGTGCATCAAGTAAATATAGAAGATTATACTTCTTTTTTTTTGCGAGAAAAAAGAGAAACAATAAAGCCGAGAGAAATAGTCTCTAAGCGTTCAGGGACTTGAATTGAATACATTTAATTTAATGGCGCGTGTAAAACATGCTGGTAATTTATTTTTTATGCGTTCACTCTTAATAAATCTTTAAAAATAATAATCATTTTCTGCGGACTGATAATTGAAATATCGTCAGAAAGAAAAGAAAATGGATTTAGGTTTAAACTGGAATGGACATTATTTTTATGATTTTATAGAGTTTTCTTTTATTTTTTTATAAATAAATAAAAAAAATAATAAAATATTTATTTTTCTAGAAAAATATATCATATCATATAATAAATAATAATATTTCACCATAAATGAAATTTATCATAAGTAAATATCTATACCTTAAGAAAAACTAAATGATTTTGTTTGCTTATTTTTAAAAAAAGTATGTTTTTTGGACAAAAAGAATAGTTTAATTATATTGAAAAAAATATATAATTGTTTATCATCTAGACGAAACGAGGTAAACATTTCTTGTTGTCAAAATATAAATAAGTATATATATTTTAATCAAATAGAAAAAATATAAATAGTTTTTATTTTATCTAGTCAGAAATATAGTTATTTATGTATTGACAAAAATCATAAAGAACAAAAAAAACATTTTTTATCTTTATCAAAAATAGAGTGATTTTTATATAAAAGGCTGTTCTTTACAAAAAAAACGTTATTATACTCTAGACAAAATAAAAATATGTTTTTTCTATTGACATTTGTTATTAATAATAAAAATAATATATGTATACGATATTCCAAAATAATTCCAGTACATTCCATTTGCCAGAAGTAAAAAAAACATTCTTAAAGCACAGTTATACATAGAGACAAAGCCATTAGAACAGATGCAAGTAGAGATTTGTAAAACAAATAAATGCAAATTTAGATTGTATAGTATATCAAACTCTAATTAAGATATGAAATCTGAGTCGAGTAATGTATATAATTTCGGCAGCTCATTAAATTTGCATATGTTTAGCATATTTGAAGTATTTAGTATGGAATATCTTCTCATCGCCGCCGCGCCGCGCTGCGGTCGTTGCGCGTTACAGACAATTGCGTTGATGTTATGTAGCCACTCAGAAATCGCAAATACCTGTCTGCACAGGTGTTAGATCATCAGCAATGTGTCACGGCCAATGACACGACCTCTGGCAATGACGTAGTCGAGTCGTTTTTTGTTATGTGTTTTGTACATTTGTAATGCGGCCCATCAAAAATATACACAAAAATTCATAATATATTCTTAAACTATTGATATTTAAAATCGTATGATCTTTAATCAAAAACATAAAAAACGTGCTCTATATTTTCGACAAGAGCGTCATTTGGAATTTATTTTCATTCAGCAAGTTTTTCAATTAAGTGAGCCAAATTAAATTTGTCGTATTTAAAATATTTTGTATTGCCAAAAAAGTGGTACTACTAGTTTTTTAGTAATTAAATTTTAAAATAGTTTTATTGCTGCTGCGACCATCAGTTTAATATACTGTATATTAAATATTATTTAAGAACTCTATAATTGGCTTTTTACCTATAACATTTTTCGGGAGCAGCCGCAAAATGAAGTACCACTTCGCTTGCTTTATATGGAGGTAGTGAGTCTATTAAAGTGTGGCAAGACTAAAAATCTGCATAGTATTACGCCTTTGTTTTACGAACGGATGCAACTATCAAAATAATCTGAGGACAGATTTTTTTTAAGATTCAGGCTCACCTTTTAAGAAAAGTGGACATGCTATAGAATGTAGATTGATCTGCTTAGTTTCTTGATTTAAGTTAGATTCAATCTCTCCATTACATTGTAGACAAGCAGCGACTAGTTATCAATAGTGTTCCACGCTACATGTTGGCTTTTTAGATACGGATTTAGCAAATCTATTAAAATTTTAAAATACTCGCTTTGTTCTATTTTAAGGACGACAGGTAGCAAAGCACCAACACTCCGATCAGAAGGACCATAGGATTAAATAAATGTGATCGACTATTGACTACATACTACAAGACGAATTCAAAGACATTTTTCCGATTTAGAGTCCTTAAAAGTTTTATTGTTTATGATTTTTTTCTTGAGTTTTTTTTTTGATTGATTTCTAAGTTTTCTGTATTTTTATTGTGGTTTTAAACCATTTTCTATGCTATTACAACAACATTATATTGCATTATAATATTAAGCTATTGACTAAATTTAATAAATGATTGATTATTCATTTTTATTAAATCGCAAAAATGTATATAAAAAAAAACAATTTTAATTTAAAATTGTGTTTCTATATGTATTATAAATGTTCAAACTTTCTAAAAATATGAAAAATCAATAGCAAGCTCTAAAATTTACCTATATTTAAAAAAAAAAATTTACGTGATTATAATGTATTCCAAATTTTAAAAATTCAACTAGTGTTTTTGAAAAATAGAATTTTCAAAATTCATCATTTCTAAAATTGAGACTTTATAGAGCACACATTTAAATATGATTATTTTGGAGATCTATATTTCAATCAATGGTTTGTTACATTATTAAAAAGTTGCCATTATATCCATTCTGTATTTTTTCTGACCATTATAAGTGGAAAAACAATGTGGCTTAGAATTTGTTGTCAAACAAATTTACGATATTGTCGTAAATGAGAAATAGAACTCCAACTTGCTAGTCATTTTTAAAATTGCATTTGAAATGTTATAAATTGTGTGATTTTTCTATCCTTGGCAGGACAACGAAGAAATAACCAATATTAGTAATTTCGAAAAAATTATGTTTGGAAAATTAATAGAGTAAAAATTTGAACTGAAATCAATGGAATGTGAAAGAGAAATGCTTAAGGTTGTGTTTTCCATTACATCCCTTCTGGTTTTTTATGTCCTAATTTGAAGCAAAATATCCGGTAGCCAAGAATTTATTAGCGAAAGAATAAAATATATGGGAGAAGTATTTAAGCGCTAAATAAATATTTGGTTGAAATTGGAAATTTATCAACTCAATGTTGAGAAAGAGGCAGGTTTCTAATTTTCACAATAATGAACGACGCACAATAGATTTAGCTACGTGAATACTTTCGCCAATAAAATGTTTTCCTTTAATGGGCTATACTTTTACTCGTATAATACATATTTCATTCTCTCTATATCAAATGATCGATCTGTAATCCCTGGTAGTTCATAAAATTCCTCTGAAAATTTTATCTCGATAAATAAATACTCCTCGAATTCACTCTTTTACAAGATTGTCTCACCACCGGTCTAGCCATTCCTCTACATAGCTTTCATTTTCCACGCGCCAGAGCGCAGAATTAAATTGTGTTTGTGTATCATAACTTTCGATTTAAATGGAAACACCGAAACGATGCCACGTCCGCGCGAGAGCGAGCTTCATCGTTGTCGTTGTCTTCGCCGTTGACTTGTTTTTTGTCGAATAAAATGAAAATACAAAAACTAAACTGTGGCGCGCAAGCTGGCGCAGGGCATATATGTATACTTGTATCCACAATCCAGGCACAGGGTGAGCGCGCTCACAAGGAAGATCCGTGATACAAATCTATTCCGTTTTGTTGTTGTTATACATTATTCTGGATATTATATATATATATACATTATACACTCACAATGTTTATATTCTATTATACCTGTTACTCGCTTTGTGTGCGCACGTTGTTCTGGGTAGACATGAGCAGTAGGTATATAATATATATACTATATGTATTCATTTATATTGCATATTATATATATATATATAAAACAAATGAAAATTCCTATCTTCTCACAGCGTATATATATAGAATGTAATATATACGTTTATAAAACGTAAACGTATATTTATAGTGCAATTTAAAAAAGAACTTTAAATGCACGATAGAAGAGCGATATAAGAGCAGTGCGCGCAAAGTGCAGTGGTGCGTGACCTTGATCGTCCTAAAATATATGAGTTCAAGGTCGGATAAGCACAACGCATTCACTGCACAATACACAGTGAAAATACACACACATACATAAACTGCACTGAGATATGCGCACGCACACACGCACGTAACACACAATTTATGAGGCAGCTCCTGCGTCTCGTGCTTTATCTCTAAACAGATATCATTATAAATAAATAATTAAATAGTATATTTATATACATGTTATAAATTTAGAGCTTTTGAGATGATACGTTTTACCAGAATTTGCGGGAACATAAATCTCTTAATTCTGTTATTTATTTTATCATGCATGCGTAAAAAGTGCAGACAGATACATCAAAACAGGCACACGGGAGCAATGAGCGATTTAATAAGCGATTGCATTATTTGTAAATTAAATCAACAGATTAATCATTTTCTGTGCATCAGAAAATTTAACTCAATCTACAATTTTTTTTAATGATAAGTAGCTATTTTTTCCTAAAAACAAACGCATGTATAAATAATAAAAATATCAATCTGTAAATTTATCATTTTATTAATCCATTAATCTATCATTATATTACAAAAATCAATATATTAATCTATTAATATATCATTGTTTCAATCTATTATTAAAATAATCTATAAATCTATGAATCTATGAATCTATCAATCGATCAATTAATCAATCTAACAATATATTAATCTATAAATCTATCATTATACAATTCCATCAATATATCAATCTCTCAATCTATCAATTTATATATCTCTCAATCTATCAATTTAACAATCTTTCAATCTTTCAATCTATCAATCAATCAATATATCAAACTATCAATATATTAATATTTAAATTGTTTAATCTATCAATATATTATTATATCAAACAATCATTTTATAAATTCTATCAATCTAATAATATTTCAATTTATCAATCTATCTATATATCAATCAATAAATCTATCAATCTAACAATCTATTAATGAATCAATATATTAATATAACAATCTATTAATCTATTAATCTATTAATCTATAAATGAATAAATCTATCAATATATCAAACTATCCATCTAATATTATATTAAACAATCAATCTATTAGTCTATCATTCTACCAATCTTTTAAATCTATTAATCTATAAATCTATTAATCTCTCAATCTATAAATATATCAATCTGTCAATCTATCAATCCATCAACCTATCAATCTACTAATCTATCAATCTATCAATCTATCAATCTATCAATCAAACAATCTATTATTCTATCAATCTGTCAATCTGTCAATCTATCAATCTATCAATATATTAATCAATTAGTCTATCAAACTATAAATATATAAATCTTTCATTCTATCAATTTCAATCTATCAATTATTAATACATTATGTAAATCAATCAATCTATCAATCTATGACTCTCTCAATGTATCAATATATCTATATATCAGTATACCAATCTATCAATCTATTAATCTTACAAAGTAATATTCTTTAAATTTGTCAATCATTTAATTTTTCAATCAATCATTCTATCAATCTATATATTATATTATCTATATATTTTATAAATTAAATGTCATAACTAAAACTACAACTATAAAACATTTTTTTTAATACTAATATTGTATTATATTATTTTAAAGTATTTTTCACAAGTAAATAAAAAAAATAGGTTTCTTTGTGTGGGTCAAAAAATTCATAAAACGTCTATTTACAATCGCAAAAAATTGTAATACTAATAATATATTTGTAGTTTGTGCTATGCAGTTTTTTGATAGAACCACGGTCGGTGCCTCGAAAATTTGCCCGAATTGTGAAATTGCACAATTTACTAATCTAATTCCTCTAATAACCGTTACCAGAAATTCGATTTCCCGTAATAGTAAAAAAACACATTTTGCCAATTAATAAATGCCTGAATCTTTAGCGAGATCTTTTCACAATTTCATTAAAACACATTTTTTCTTTCTATCTTACTCGCTATCTCCTTTTCTGCAAAATGGAAATGTTTTATAAATAATGTTTTACTTTTTTAAAGAATTGTTCTACAAAACAATATTAGACCTTATAAAACATATTCAGAGATAGGATCTTTAACACGAAATCTCAAGCGAACAAGCAATCCCGCTAGACAATACAATATTTCTTTTAGAAATATTAATAATATAGCTCTAACAATATTAACAATTCTAACCATATTAATAATCCAAGGCATAATAATATTCCAGCTGACAAATTGAGGCATGAAAACATATTCAAATTAATCATACCGCGAGCAAACTAAGGAATCCGATATTTACTTTTAAGATTTGCAAATCAAGATTTATACAATTAATCATATTTCAAGGTTTATAATTAAATTTTAAATATAAATGAATGGCATATGTACGCAAATGCCCAATGTACGTGTACTTTGCAATGTACTCGTATTTGCCGTATTAATATAGCACCAAACACTTGAAGGACATTGATTTTTAATGTATGTATAATATAAGTACAATAAATGCGTTGGCAACACTAATAAATGTAACTATATGAAATCATATACTAACGTGACGGCATTCCAACTGGCAAACACATAGTATTATAATGAGATAATCCACGCAGACATGAATTCCTATAATTACATTTGTCAGTATATCTTATTATCATAATATAATTCTTGGTCGGCGTGCGATTGCAAGCTCATCGTCGATGCTCCACTCTGCGCAGTTCTGCAGCAACGCTTATTTACGGGTCGAGGGGAATATACGAAGTACATAAGTACAATGCATTTATGTAATTGAAATATACACACAAATGCAGCAGTCGATTCTGCTCACGTGCACGTTTGGCGGATTAAGTGCAACATTGTTGCAACGTTGCTGCAGCGTGCACTCTGTGTATGTACTGTAGGCAACTGCAACTACAAAGATATCGTTCAGCAGAAACTCATCCTCATTTATCATAAATAGTGGACATCTAGAGTCTGTATTATACGATACATAAGTAATATTGTGTGTATCCTGTATGTATACAGTCGTCGCCTATATCTTACATATATTCATATGTATGAGTGCGAAATGCGTGCATTGTGTGAATACACATATATATATAAAATAATAATGCTAATGCAATGCGTACTAGGCACATCTTATAAGGGCACAATTTATCATTGGCGCATTACCAAGCCGTGCGCAAAACCATTAACTTCCATTACTGCTTGTGCGAAGAGACACACACACATACATACGAGTACGTATAACAATATAATAAAATTTTGCGAGGCGACGTTAAGCTTCAAAAACAAAAACACAAAACAGAGCCTTTACGTTGACTTGTGCTTGATTCACAATACACACGACGGCTTCTAAGATTTTGAATGAGTGTGCGACAATTTGAGAGGCGCTGAATTTATCTCCCGAGAAAGACTATACCTGCCGTCTTTCTCGGGAGGATTACAAATAGGCGAATATAAGTGAGTACAGTTCATTTTAAAAATTGCTTAGACATATTTTTTGGCATATTTTTTAAATCAATTGACCACAAATTAACAAAACGAATATAAGATAAAATGTATTATTCAACTTACTTGATTCAATTCAATTTATTTATCTACTGCGGTTTACTCTTTTGTTCTTCGTTTCTAAAAAAAAGAAAAATGGATGTTAATAATAGTATTTGAATTGTGTACTGTAAATATAAATACACGTACTCGTATATGTTTGAGTAAATGTATATATGTGACTAGCGCTGATTGTTATTAAAAAATTAAGTAAAGAAAACATATTTTTTTATATAAAAATAAGTGCTTACGAGTTTTTTTATATACAATAAATGAAATATAATAACACTTATTAAAACTTATAAGTTTGTCTTGATAAATGGTTCTAATTTTTGATTTAAAAACATTTAATAACTTTTTATCTAGTTTATATTATAATTTGTTATTTACTTGAAGTATTAATGATTCAGAAGAATTGGGTTTGAAAAAAAGACAATTTACCTAGTATTTACTGCCTTTTCCTTCATTTATATTTGATCGCTGTAAATCTAATGCTTGGTAAGAGATCATCATACCCAAAAAACTTATTAAATCCGAACTTTATACATTCCACCCTCGTACATGCATCCTTTGTTGTGTCCAAATGCAGTCGACCGTTTAACGACTCACATTTCGTTAAAAATCATGACGCGACCTCGAATTTCCTCCGAAAAAGCAACGCAAACGCATTTAAATATAACGGTCTTTTTGGTATAAGCACATCATCAACATATATTTATTCAAAAATGTCTACACGCGCACTCACGTCAAACACTATTTACATAATTTCCATGGAAAAGAGATCTTATGCAACGATATATGCGCACACTGCATTTCATAAAACTGTCACATAGCTCACATTAAGCGGCCGGTGGCGGCGTCCGCGTGGCGATAGTAACTCGCCAGAGAGCATTGCGTGGTTTGGATTATACTTAGAGTACAAACTAGCTATACCATATAATATTATTTATATTATTTTATGTGTGTCGTGTTTGTGAGAGCTCTGAGAAGTGTATCTGTGTGTGGATCTATGCGCTCGATAAGAAGGGATTCTTGTTGTTTAGTATATTTATATATGGACATTCTGCACACATCAAAACGGTGTCCAGAATACCATTTCCAACGACGCGATTTGCGGTCGTATATAACTACATATATATATATAGTATACATAAATACAATCGGTCACGATTTTCCCGAACTGCGCGCGTGAGCAAAACACGGTTGTATATTACATAAAATGCATGTATAGTTTTATCGCTGTATATAGATGTATACATGAAAAGTATAGTCTCTAAAACTATAGCGCACGCGCATGCTCACTCAAGATTACTCGATAAATCATCATAAAGAAGAACGCGCTTTAGCCTAATCACGATCTCTGTTCGTATAGAAACTATATAGCGTACTTTTTGTGCATATAACTGCATTGTTTGTTATATGTAAGAGAGAATACATTATTTATAATGCATTGTAAATAAATAGGACTTTTCCTAATATTGTATCTTATATAATTGTAGCAAGGTTTCAAATCCGTCAGGATCTGTCGATCTGGCTTAAAATACATTTTCAGTGGTCGAGTGCAATAAAAAGGAGCAATACTGAATTTGTTTTCAACTAGAGATATGGATTTCTGGCAATTCTCTAAGTTTTATGATTTTTGTATCATCTCAATTTTTTTGTTTATCGAGACGTTTAATATATATAATACAAATAATTTAAATAAAATTATAAAAAATATGTAAAAATCTATTTTTAAGGGAAAAGTTTGGTAACTTGTATTGTGATTTAACAATTATATGTGTTATATACAAATTTTAATACTGCATGGTTCGTCGCTTTACAAGTCTTTCATATTTTCACAGCCACCAAAGCGGCTTTCTGCTTTGGTGGCATTATTTTGACGACTTATTGTACAAATTTGATTTTTCACATTAATTTGTCTATAAAATTAAAGAAACGTTTAATCCATTATCAATTTAATCTAAGTGATAAAGTCTAAATCTAAAGACAGCAAAATAATGCCGGCAAAGCTACTGTGTATTGCTGCGAAAATATAAAAGACTTGTAAAGCGACGAACCGTCAAATATTAAATATATAATATTAAATATCATACACATAAAAGTATTAAATCCCAATAAAAGTTACTAAAGCACAATATATTAGAGCCCATATTGCTTTTCGAGGATTTTTTTAGAGCACATTTTATTTTTTTGAGTAAATTTTTCTAATTTTTTGAGCAATTTTTTCTAATTTTTCTAAAAAAAATATAACTTTTCGAAAAAACATCTTTAGAGTATTTTTTTATCGAGCCAAATTTACATAAATATGATAATCAATTATTGACAAATAAAATCATATAATAGTCTCTTACAGACACCAATCTATTTTGGTTAGGTTAAAAAAAAGTATAATTTCTGATAATAATTAAATAATTTCTAATCAGAAAAAAAATATATAATTTAGTTAATCTTGTGTTTTCTGACAATTTAACAGAATTAAATAGTAAATAAATAAAGCTAGTTTCCAAAATCCACAGTCTCACCGAAACATCTAAGATCTTCTTTGCATTCGCACTTGCAGAATATCCGGGCAGCACATTAAACGTTATTCCAACGGACCCTGCTGATGGCATTCGCGTTAGAAACAAGAACATTAACATGAATAGTAATTTTAATAATTATCTGCGCACAGTGATTTGCAATACTAGAGCAAGAGTGAGACAGATAGTGCACTGTTTTTTCCCTATAAAAGCAAGACGTCTGTCGGCCGGTCTTGTTCTTCACAACGACAGAAGAACAAAAAACACACAGCCAAACCAACTAGAAGAAAAGCTATTAACTAAGATGATAAATGGAAGTTAATATACATAAATTTTAATGCGTGTGTGCACACGTTCAGCATGTTAATAGATTAAAAAAAGTCATTATGACTATCGTCGAGGATCTGCGGTCGGTGCGAATGGTCTGTTGCGTCAAAGCTCTCGACTGCTACAGTCTTATGTTTTGGAGGCGTGCGTGCGCTCAGATCGCTCAGGGTGATGCGCGCGCTTGGCTTAAAAACGATTATAGTACACACACGAGCGTTATATTATGCTGAAACGCGCACTAGAACTCCAAGCACACATCATAGTGTATGTATTTTATGTATTACGTTATTTACACACATTTACTATAGCACCTAAGTACAACATACTCGAGCGTTCGCAATTGACAAGCGCGCCAAACACCGAGTGCGCTTAGTATTTGCGCGGCTGCGCGTGATCCTAATTAACTGTAAATACCAACATTAGGCAGCTGTGCGAGTGCACGCCATCAATGCGATTAAATAAGTGGGAACCTTCGCTCAAATGCAAGCGCGTCTAAATGCACTTAATACTGTATAGTACGAGTATAGATATAGTATATATATATAGTATACTTCAATTAAAAGATAGCACCGATTCGATTAAATGCTTTGCCATCTCAAACACGCTCACACTCACACACACACACATTAAAAGATATTACACGCGTGTCCATCATATGGCGACGAGCACCACACTGGAACAACACCCAGCACACCAGCATCATCATCCAGGAGCCGCTAGCCACAGCCGAGAAACGTTCAATAATATGCGTCCCGGCCTCCGCGCACCGCGCACTCACTGCAATACTTTTCAACGGAGAGTTTAAGAAATAAAAGTTATTATACAAAGAAAAACGAACAATTAACCATCTCAAAAACAAGTAGCTGCTCTCACGCAGTGCGTCTAGCCGTGTACGCGGCCGGCGCAACATCGGACAATGTTCTTATGCTACATATAGCTTCAACACTATAACATACACATAGACAAATAGTATACAATAGTATGTGTGTATGTGTGCCCACAAAGGTGTATCGATGAACATAATGGATACGATATGAAACTGGTTTTAAATAGCGATTAATTTATCGTTTTTTTCTCTCCTGTGTGTTTAATTTGAGAGCAGAAGAAAAGAACGGTGTTCTTTCTGCGATGCGTTGCGTTGCGTCGCGTCGATTGCGTTGAGTTTGTTTGTATTATTGCATAAAGCGTATAGTAACTATATGAATTTAGTAATTATAGTAATTAGAACGCGGGAAACAACTTTTAAAAACATTAGAATTGCCTTCATCTATCCACCCTTACGGAATCTTCCTTTGACTCAAAATAAATAGTTACCCCAATCTTGAACAATAAATTGTATTTTGACAATCCCGAAGTTTTGTTTTGATTTTTGGGAGATTTTATCCTTTGTGCGGTAAATGACAAAAAAATATAGTGAAATTGGCAAATATTCATTTTAGATTAACCTTAATAAAATGATTTCTTTGGTAAGCCTAAAAAAGAGGCAATATAAAGTTAAAAATCACTCCTTTTTAATTTTTTTTAGCATAACTAAATTTGTTAAAAAAAACAAGTAAAGGCTAAAAACACTCACTTGGAAAACTATTTAAAATTGGTTTATTCTTTCCCCTAAAAAAATGTTGATTATTTTTATATTTTTATTTATATGAAAAAAATGTATTTATTTCTACAATTTAAAAACGGATTTCTCAATTTAATATAAAATTTAGATTTTTTTAAAGTGCATCATTTCGTTATTTTTACAATTGGAATAAGTAGTAAAATCAATATTAGCTTTAGGGAAACCAAACATTTCATATATTTAAATAATTTTAATTTCTTACATATAATATTGTAATATTCTAGCTATCGTAATAATAAAATAGCAATGCTCACTTCTCCCTTGTGCTAAAAACGGCAAACAAGTTGAATGCATTGCAAAATTTATTCATTTTTGCCAACCGTATTTCCTGTCACACATCGCGAGAAGAGGATAAGAGGCGCGAGCGCGTACAAAAAACGAGTGCGAGCGCAAGCGTATTTATAGTTTTCTCATTAATATTGTTATTTATGCGTTCTTAGAATTACTATCTATATATTTTATACATAGGAAGAGATGTATTGTAGTTTATGTTATGTCTATTGGTATAAGTCTCTGTGCGAACTGGGCAAAACATTTTCCGATTTACAATTTCTGGTTTTATCCTGAGAGATATAGACAGGGAAAAAATATAGAAAAAAGATTTAGAGTTTGATAGATGAAATATAAAATATATATAGAGAGTGAAAGAGATAAAGACAGAGAGTTTTACCAAATTTACACTAGTATTTTTTTTTAGAAAATATAAATCGTAATAAAATAAAAGAATTCTAATCAGGTGGATTAAATTACATTGTACTATCCATAAAATATATAAAATAAAACAAGATAGAATTCGCCTACTCTTCTCTTATTATTATCATATATATTATATCTACATATTCATCTGAATTTATTGGAAACCAGTTTTGAAATATTTGCCTTCCAGCATTGAAATTTAATATGCCCATCAACGCGCTTCTTACCAGAAATATTAAATGAGCTTATGACTAACTATAAAATTGACTTTAGCTGTGTCTGTGTCCGCTGGCATATCGCCTCACACGTCCAAGTGATATGAAATCAAATTAAAATTTTAAAGCTTGTCATTAAAATTTAGCGCTTACGGAAGAACGGATTTTAGAAACAATATATCATATTCAAAAAATACCTCGGGATCAGGCAGGATGTGCGCCGCGCGCTCAAGCAACAATAAGGAACGTGAATCTCACACGGTCGCTTGCGCTGATACTGATGGCTGCCCTGCGCACAGTGTGATCGCGCTCGTTACACACTCGGCTAAACAAAGCAGTGGCTCACGCGCGTGCGTCGCGATCGTCACACAGTGGATCAAATAGGGCTTTTGATTTCATTTGTTGAACCCGATTTTTAAATTGGTTTATAATATTTTTTATCATTTTTACTAAATTGTAGAACAAAATATATATAAAAAAGCATTGCACAAATATTGAGACAAAATATCCGGAAATATATTTTAGTTGTGTGATTGTTTTATATTTTTGCTTTTATAGTTAACATTACTTTAAATTTTGATTGAAACATGAAATTTAAAAGATTTTTTTAATTAAAACTAAATTTAAATTATCAAAAGATTTTTATTCTGATTGGAAACAAGCGAAAAAGAAAGTCGGGTAACTTTTTCGATCGATTCGTAACTCAAAAAATGATTGTTTTCACTCGAGACAGTAAAATTTCATAAATTTGATTCTTTCTCGAATATATTGAAATCCGTTTATAATTAAAACTCATAATCAGACTTAGGTGCTTCAAATCACTCAAAAGTTTGAGCCGATGACGATTAAAATAAAAGCGACGCTACTGAAATTTAAATGCATTTTCCTGATTAAAAGATTCAAAATCATTAAAAAATCGATCTATGTATATTTTAAACAATTTTATATAATTACATAATTTTTATAACCAAACCATTTTTAACAAAACAATACCCTATGTGTGCCTCGCGCATCGGCTCGTATCTCGAATAAATTAATTGTTTCGCGAGCGCATACTCACGTCGCGATACAAAAAAACACAGGTAACACAACCGGAAATGCAGCGAAGCGTATTAAACGGTTGTTTGAACTGGCAAACACTTTAGTCGGTACAAATTCGACAAAACATTATTTGCGCATTTCTTTCAAAACAAAATCACAATCAGTCAACACAGCAAAACAATGCGTGTGCATTAGGAGATATTATTGAGTTTATATGTTAATACTGTATAAATTGGCTAAAAGAGTTCGCGTGCGTTATTATGAGGTGGATGCGTCGACACATCGCACACAGCATGACGCACAAATATCTACACAAATACTTATAGAATGTCGGCTGCATGTTTTCTCAATTATTTCTGTGCGGGCAGGTCAAAGACCGCCAGTCGAGCATGCCGGGCGCCGCTGAAATGCACACACGCGTGTAATGACATTGTTGCAATTGCATGTTAAAAAAAATTGAATATAACATGAATTTCTCTATGTCTCTAATACATTAAGCACAATACACAATTACAATCTTCTGGATAGTATATATACTTTTATTCCTAAATGCATAATAATTACATTGCGCAATTTTGCCAGAGACACGCGCACACGAATTTTGCATTTGGTAATTTAATTAAATATATGTATGTATACTGGGATTTATGTAGTCGAGCACGCAGTGACATTTTAATTAGATGCACACGCGAATCGTGGAGCCTGGTGGTGAACCTCTCTCATTCGAAATTCAGCCCACGATTTTGTACCATATATATTCAAATTGAACTCACTCACACACACACATACACACAAAGATCATCCTTTTTAATGTCTTACTGCATAATGAATATATGCATGTGTTTGGATGTAGGAAGAATTATTGGCGCAATAGCAAATATATTGGAAAAGAGCGCGGCAAACACAGATTTCGTGCTACTAAATAAATTTGCGAATTTGTGCTTTTTTGATCTATATATTACGTATATATATATTTGTTTAGTTACTATATATATTCTATATATTTGCAAGTACTTGAATTTGTTATATAAGTGTTTCTGAATATTTACTGGAGCAAATAATGATTTTAAGAGGTATATAGAATTTGCATAAAAATCTGTGCGAAAGAGCTTTATCACTAGTAAAATATCCATCTTTTTTTTTGGTGGAGAATGAAAAATGGAGAGATAATATATACATGTTTTTTTTAATGATTTTTTTAATTTTTTTATTGTTTTTTTTTAAACAGGAGAATAACTAATAATAGGATTGTATCGAAATCACTCATTGGTGTTTGGTTTGAATGTTATTTTTTTAAAATCTAGGAGTACGCAGCGCTTGACAAAAATAAAATTAGTTTGAATTCGGCTTATTATCAGGAGGGCTATCAAAGAGAACTATTTTAGAGTAGTAGAAATTAAAAAAATAGTACTGTACGTTTTTTAGTAGTACTATATCATTTTTTGCCTACCTTCAACGTGCGTTGTTAGTATATAATAAAAATGGCTTAAAATGCATGCTTTATCACTAATAGTATAAAATAAGAGAAATAAAATACAGGCTGTACTTCAAATCTTGATTTAGCTATTTGTACTAAAAAGTAAAAACCATTACAATAATAAAAATTTAAAAAAAGAATCATTCTATTAACATTTTATGATTTGATTGGTATATAACACAAATATGAGACAGATAAACATTCTTAAAATTGTACATTAAAAAAAACAAGCAACAATTTATAATCCTAAAACAGGCTAAACATTAAAAAATAAGTAATGTTAATCTATTGACTCATAATAAAAAAAATTATAAGATTTTGGGGAAATTTATATTATAATTATAAATATTTAATTATTCTTACATTCTATGGTATTAGGATTAAGATATATTTATACTTATTAAAACGATATTAATGAATATTACCAATAAAAATTCATTGGCATACAATCTTTTGCGTATAAATGTTGTAATTCAACAATTAAAATTACTTATTTTGTAATCGGATAGTGAATGTGAACCCATTCATTCCTAAAATTATGGCACGCATATTAATCCTAAAAAAATATTGGAATAAAAAAGTAATCATTCATTTATTAAGTAAAATTAAAGAGACGAGGTAAACTGTTTACCACAAATTTACGTCGTATGGACGTGTTTAATATGGTACTGATATTTTAATTTAAACTAATATTTTATTTTATTCAAAAAATTGTAATTTTTAACGTCTTCAATAATTGGAAAACAGAGAAATAATTTCGAAACGTTTGTGCCCCATAAACGGTTATAGGATAATACCCATATAAAGCCATGCTTAATTTGCATATTTCAAAAATATTTATTTTCGATAGTAAAAAACGTATAAAAATAAATCATTCCTTATAAAAAGCGTTCAATACAATTTAAAAAAATTATTTGTGTTTTATAAAACCAAAAAAATATATTTTTTTTAAGAATTTCCGTTTTTGGGAAATTGTAGTTTTTGACAATATTGGGATACATTTTAGAAGCATTTTACAACAATTTAGTACTTTGTGTTATATTTTATTTTAGATGCAATATTTTGTCGTCTCTTTATGTCTAAAATTCCAATTTAATTTTCTAGAGAACTTAAAACACTCCAACAGAAGATAAATATAAAACGAACCGCATTCAAATTAGTAGAGAATGCTGTGAGTCACCATACCACTGCAAAAATAAACCTCTGCAACCATTGGATGCACCTGTGGAATGCATTTTGTGGAATGTTGCTAATTATTTGTGCAATTCACATGTTTCAACTACTTATTACCGCCACTTTATGTTATTACTGCCAGTAGGCAAAATATCAAGAGAATCGTATTTTATTTAAATATCAATACTGTACCGCATTAGCAATGTATAAATAGTGCTTGAACTAATTTAACTGCACACGTGCTACAACTAACTAATAATAAAACAATAGAAATTATTGTAAGTGCATTCGAAGTCAATATTTGCAGAGCACGCTCTGATCAAACGGTATGTAAATGTAGTCACTATTTTATGCATAATACACAAGTACTCAGTTCATACAAAAATTAATGTATAGAAAATTGTGGGTGCTATTCTCCTTACATTTTTATATATTTAAGAGTAATTTTTGTTAAAATTCTTCATTATGATTATATTTCAAAGTTTAATGGTAAATATTTAAGAACAATTGCAGCATAGTTCTTAAAATTTATTCGGATAGATGAGTTGAAAATTTAACAACTATTGTTCTCAAATCGATAAAAATGTGTGCTGAATAGCACCCATTATGTACTACACATGGAAACCAATCGTGTATATACTCGCACTATTATATTTGCGCACGCGGGAACGCTTAAATCTTGGAGCACTTAAAATTTGTATTGTAGTTTAAGTTTTAAAATGAATGTCAAGAGTGCGTCCCGGTCGATTCGCTGTATATAGTTAATATGTGCTTTAGTGTAGGTGTTGTGTTTCTCGGAAACGCGATCATCTTAAGATCGGCATAAATTATATAAATGGAAAATGAAAAGTGGAACATTTTCATGCTTATGCACGTATCTGGGCCATGGTTGACGTGCATTGTCTCAAAAGCATTGCATCTGGTGCTACTTAACAGAGCCGTCAATATATATACGAATAGGCTATTAAAAATGATGTTGATGTATATATTATGTAGTATATGTACTTTGAATACCAGGTGATTATGTTTTAATGACTAACTTACCCGCATTTGCGTTTACCATAAAAATCGCATAAAACTCGGTCGAATTTTTGATGTAAAACTTTCGTTATTCAAAGTGAAAGAAAGATATTGCATTCAATTGAATGATATTAAAACTTCTATAGTCTATTCAGCCACCGTTTGCATAGGTTTTTTCCATAACCGAATACGTATACTTTTCGAGAACCACTCACACTTCACTTAAATTCGAATTTAGGCGAATGAGCACAATTCAACATATACATATATTTATAAATTCTAGATTAGCATAATATTTGCTTTATGTTTAATAAAACAAACACACTCACTCGCTTCGGCATAAATATATACGCACAATAAATAACAAACAATTACATTAACACATACACTCATAAACCGTGAGGAAGTAGTTCTATAGTAGCAGTGTAAGTAAATAACAGCGAATTTATGTTTATGTGTTTGTAAATATTTGCGTAAAGAAAGTAAACATATATACTCGTATTGCTAAAGTTTACATTTGTGTATATATTATTGGTATGGCACAACTTCGCATAGTTTTATTCATCTCGATATATAAAAATAAATTGCAAATGCAAATTCTTAAAATACCATTATTTTATTGCTTTTTTGCAAGTGTAATCATTATAATTTAAGTGTTTTCTTTTGCTTTCACTCTGTAATAAGTTCCTGGTGTACTAAATTATAGACAGTGAAGTTCTATATGAGAAACCGATAGTTTTGGCATACTGAGTACCTTCCAAAAAAAAACAAATCAATTTTAATTAATTACGCCAGATATTGAGATAACGCTTTCTCCACGGTGTGCGCGCTTAAAATCACCTTCGAGATCGATATCCAATCAAAGCGCTCGGGCGCACGACCAACTTTGTTGTTAATGAGATTCTTGGGCTTCACCGTACCAGTTTGCGTTAATCATGCAGCGTCGTTCGTACGGTGCACAAATTAGACATATATATCTAGGTACTCATTACTGTCGAACCAGAAATAGCTCATTATCACGATGTGGATATATATTTACGTATATATAAGAAAAGCGCATAGGTCGAGCAGCAGAGCAGCAAAGCAAATGTATGATAACTATATATATTTCTTAGACGCGTGTTGAGTTTAAACTTTTATATACAGTGATAAGCCAACGCGGCGTTGCGCCACCGATTTTCATTTCAAGATTAAATAGCGTATCACCATGGGCGCACTAAAGACCGGTGGCGCGAGCGCTAACTACACACAGACACGCTACAGTGCATAAAGAGTTGATGGAAAACTGCATAAAAAGATATCTAGCTCTATATAAACATATATCCATAATATAATTTTTAATTAACATTTTCATAATGAAAAGGAAAAAAAGTTTACGAGTAATTATTAGGGTGTGTCTATATAAAAAAATATGTTTTTTGTAATTGAATTTCAGCTACAACATTTCTTCATAGTTCTAATAAATAAAAAAATTGCCATTAAAATATTAAAATTGTTTAGATTAAATCGTAATTTTAAATGTGGATTTAAAGAAAAAGTTTTTCATGAAAAAATCGTAAAATCTTATTATAATTAAAATAAATAGCTAGTTTGCTTTTTAAAGATTTCAACATTATTTATTGAATATTTATTGAATATATAATAATTTATTAAAAACAAATATTGTTTTTTAAATTAATAGCTTCTTTGTTCTTTTAAAGATTTTAACATTATTTGTAAAACATTTCAATATAATAACATTTATTGAAAACAACTTTTTTTTTAGATAAAAATAAGTCAAATATTTTGAATATGAATACAGCCACATAATCATAAAACAAAAAAGTCGCTGAATGCCCAGTACTTGATATTTTTAGATGTTAAGTGTTCCATTCATTTTGACTCACTGCACTTTCTTCGTCTTGGTTATATTGCGGAGTATGTCAAAAGATCTGGTAGTTTTCCGAATCGTGAGAAAGGGTTTTAGTACAATAGACCAATGGCCTGCGTGCTGAACGTGTCTCTTTGAGGCAAGAGAGACCTTCCATCATATTCATCATATTTTAAAACGCCTTAGTAACACAATCCGTTACCATTCCAATATGTGTGACATCATTTTTTTATAGATTTTTAAATCTTTATAAAAGTTCTCACCTTTTTGAAGCCATTACTCAAGTTTCATCTTTCTTTATTCCCTGGTAAATGAGATTTAAATTTTTGTTAGTTTTTACCTGTTTAAGATCAGGCAATGTCTCAAAACAGTTCTTTTTAATTTAGCGTCTTCGGAATTTCCTTCTTTTAAACATGCTATTCTAAAAAAAATAAAATAAAATGGGGATTTTGCGGAAAAAATGTGTTTGGGGCACACAGAATAGTGTATAGTAAAGATAATTATCCGCTTTGATTTTAAAAGGGCGTCAATATTTAGACACAATTTCGGTAAAGTTGATTTAGATGGCATGGGTCATTTAGTTTCAGGTTCTCATACTACAACCAATATTTTTTTATTATTAAAATCAACCTTTTTTTTAAATTAAGAAATACTAATTTTATTTTATAAATTTAACGTAAATAAAGTAATTAAAAATTGTTCTTTTGAGATTTAAAAATTATGATAAAATGTTTATAAAGCTAAAAGTAATTTTAACAATAGAAAAAATATACTTTCTCTCTATCAATAATTTTGATAGAGCTAAATTTAATAGTATATTTTAATTTCTATAACACAATAAATTCATAGTTCCCTTCAAAATAAAAATTTCGTAATTTTTTTTATGAAAATGACAAATCATCGAATTTTATAGTCAAAAATATAAAATCCTAATTTTTAATTCTTTTATAACTTTTATAACTTTTGTAATTATAAAATCCAAAATGTAATCTTTAAAATTATGTAATTGAACATTTTTGTGAAATTAATGAAATCATTATTTTCACATTAATTTGTATATTATGATATTTGAATATTGATTGATATCTAAATGTTACCGGTAAAATGTTGAAATCTTTATGAAAATGTAATTCTTTGTTTTAAGTATATTTTATTTTTTTAAAAAAGCTTTAATTTTTTCTCAAATAAATTTTAAATCCCTATAATATTTATATATTAAATATTATACACCTTTCATATATTTTTAATTTTTGAATAAGAAATACAAACAAAATATTTAGGAAATAAAAATATTTTTTTAAATGCTTTTATTTGTTTTTATTTTATCTAAAACACTCTGTTTGTGTTCATATAAATGACATTTTTGATATTTATTTTGATTTTTATATACTAAAAAATATAAAATTCTCTTTTTTCATTAAAAGGCTTCATCATATTTAAAACATTTGTGCTGTTTTAATTAAAAAAATCTCATAGAAAATAATAAAAATAATGTTTGCTATTTTATGTTCAAAATAAATGTTTTTTTTTTATAAATAAATATACAATTTTATGGAGAAATTTTAGAGATTTAACCATACATCTTTTCGATTGAACCTGAAAATGAAACGAGATTAGAATAATACCTAATTTTTGCGATAAAATTGCATGCTTGTACTATGGATTGAACTCGGGACTCCTTTCGTAAGAACGTAGCGACGTAGACTATTATGCCATAGATACCTCTATTACAAAACACTCTTTAAAAAACTAAAACTTTATATAAAATACAAACGTGTTATTTTGTTATTTAACGCTGTTCTAGTGTCATCACTATATTATTTTTCTATATTATTTAACACGTATACACTAAACAATATATTATATCCTGAGAGGATCATATGGCACCAATTGATAATTATACACAAAAGAACTTAAAATGAACTCACTTTATTGTCGAAACTGAATGTGAAATAATGAACTATTTAACAATAACAAAGTTTTTCCATAGAATTATAGACCGACCTCTGAGTATATCACAAACATATACAATCATTTCCGAAGGATTTTTTGTACTTTTCACATTTATTTATAATTTTCCAATAACACACATGAAATCACAAAACCACAAAATCCACAAAAATTATCAGTTAACTACGTATACGCATTTAAACCACGTAGCACGACGACGCTGTCCGATCGCGTACGTTCTACTGCTCGGACGGAGCCACACTGATGTTGTGGATACATTATGCACCTGTGTAGCACCTGTGCGTGCGTGCGCGTATGCATGAGTGTATGTGTGTGTGTGTCAAACACCTTTAACACACATATATGTGGTATACAAGATATAGCATAAATACACTGTTATAATAGTGTTGCGCGCAGCCTAAAATTAAATGAGTCAAACTATAAGACAACACAAAAAAAAACACAAATTAAATTGTTCACGCTCGGTAGTCAACAACAAAAACAAACCTCGGCGGCGCAGTGTTCTGTTTTTTGTTTTTGTTGTTGTTGTTGTTGCGATCGTGCTTCATTGTACAATACATAATATTATATCTATATAGAACTGAGTGACTTTATGTGTATGTGTGTGCTCTCAAAGTGTTGTACTTGTAATGCTTTCCATTTCAAGGCATTAAAGTTCATTGTCGCTTTCAAGAGTGTGTTGTGGTGGTGATCGCAAGACAACCAGCGAGTGTTGGTAGTTTGTGTGTGTGTGTGTGTATCTTTGGAATGGTCCAAGTCGCATGCTGTGCACGCCCGGTCTGCATACATATCGTTATGTCGTGAGGAGTACCTATCTATAAACAATATACGTTGTTAAAAGCTCTCTGACGGTTCGTCGCTTTTCTTAAAATTCATGTTTTTTGTATGTGCTCGTATTTCGTGTACCGGTGATCTTTTAGTATATAGTATCTACAGATATTCGATCTATACGAGCTATACACATCTAATTATTTTTTTCGTCTCGCATTGCGAATTCTATTCTGTCTATCGGTCATTTTTCATTAGAGCGTTTGCCGTGCAGACGCGCGTAATTGTTTTAATGGAATTGGTTTGCGCGCGCGTCTTTTTTTTGTGTGGTTGTTTATGACGGGCGCAATTACGTGTTATGCTACATATTTAAATATACTACAAAAAATGTACACATATATACATGTATACAACTTAAAAATGCTGAGCAATTAGTTTTGAGCGTGAACCGTTACGTTTTGCCAGGTTGAAATTGTATTTTTTTATGTAAATACGTTTTTGTATATACTAAAAATAACTATACGATAAAACTAAAGTAAGAGATTGCGATATTGTCCGAAATGGCAAACATATTTTAGTAGTGGTTTGCACATAAAAAACAAGTTGTATTTTTAAATACAATGTTTACAAATTAAATTATGGTTTTCATTATGGTGATGATTTCGATAACAATATTAGAAGAACCTGAAATGCACACAAAAATCCAAAAACATTAAAAAATGTTAATTTTTTTATATAATATTTTGGATAAATGGCAGTATGAAAAAAAATTCTTAACTATTCCAGTTTTACTGTTCTACTGATAAATACAGTTATTTATAATTTGTAAAAAATAAAATAATTTTTATTATTATATATTTTATTTAAAGCCAATTATTTATTATTATTTATTTATTTAACCTTATTCATTCTTAGTGTTTTTTGACAGAGATTAAAATTAGCGAATCTTTTTAGATTTTTTTTATTTGGAAAGCAAGTTGTCGAAAAAGATATTTTTTCGAAAAACATGAACAACATGATTAGCTGCTAAATAATCTACATGATTGAACTGTTCCAATATTACTAACAAATAAATAAAAGTATAACGAGAGTCAGATATAATGAGAAAATTATGAGTCACGAATAAATTATGTTAAATTTTTGTTAGATTTTCTGTTATATGCTTGTTTTTTACTTATTGCTGTTTTTTGCATGTTTTTTAGCTTTATTTTGTACGTTTTGAATATGAAAAGCCAACTCTATGAAATAAGTTGGACGATCATACGATCCTTTTCTGCTAATTGACTGTTCTTGAATGTTTCGTTATCATTTTTATATCAAAATTATGAGAAAAAATCTGTTTGGCATCCACAAATTAAAAAAATACCGCGATTTTCTACAGTTATAGAATTCAAAACTGATTTGTATTATATACTTTTTTTAAAGATTCAAATAGATTGACAAAAATAAAAAATAGTATATTTTTTTCTATAATCTTTTTTTTGCCAATAATAACAAAATTTAAAAATTTTACTGTTGAGTTTAGATTTATAAAAATTGTAATTCTAGATTGAACAAGTTATCTATTTATCTAGGAAAGCTATAGATTCTAACAAGGAATAGCCTTTTTTATAAATTTAAAATAAAAAACCTTTGTTTAAAATTTATTGTAATATTATATATTGTATATAAATTTATAATATAAGTGTTTTTTTAAATTATTTATTTGAGTCTAGATAAAAAACATTATTCTAAATATATCACCAGATATGAAGAAAACATCTTTTTAAATTTTAAAAAGTGTGTATAAAATGCCATTAGATAGCATTTTTTTAAACTTTAAAAAACTACATAAATATTGTATCTAATTGGAATAAGTAATAAGAACGACATTTTAAAATGTATACGTCCAAATGTCGTGAAAACTCCTTCTGAAAAATGCAGGCGTGCCAATTACCGCTAAATGACACAAAAATAAACCATCAGATCGTATACCATAAATAAAACATGATTTTCTATATTATGTTGAATGTGTCTGTCTACCTGCACTATCTGTACTGAAGATATGTGATGTGTTATATTAAATAAAGATGCGCAAGCACCAGCAAACATAAAGCATATATACATATAAAATGCTAAATATATACAATGTGCTGTGTAAACTTTATAGCAACACCATAAAATGCGAAATGCCAAACTAAAGTTCATCCAGACATGTTCGAAAAAAATAAAATAACTACGTTAAGTTTGAAATAAAAAAGAACCAAAACAACCGCAGACAACATGCACACAGACTAAAACACACACTCAAGCTCGATGCACACAATGCACCAAGGCGCACTAAGGCACCTAGGCACCCATGCACATTGCACAAGTGCGCGCGCAGTGTACGAGTAGATGCGCGTGTACCGCTCACACACACACACACACACAGAGCGCCACGCTCGCCTACGAGTCCCGTGTGTATACACATTTTCCCAACTGATGAGCAGCATTAATTTGCGAAAGTGAAACCGAATCGTGACTTTGAAAAGTGCAGTGTGCACAATTATTGCAAGCACCATTCGAATAGGATATATATATATATATATATATATGAAATATAAATAAAATATATTTTTTGTAAGCAACGTTTTATGTCTTGTTTGTATCTTCTTTTTATTTCCTTAGATTGCGTAGGTACAAACATTTGGTTTCCTATAAAGAATGAATCTGATTTATAGACGATTTGGAAATTGTGTAACAATATATATTTTGAGAATCTTTTATTTACAAATCAAATTTTTAGATTCGTAATTTGTATTTGTCCAAATTTTTGGAATTGCAATTTTTTTTTGTCTCGAGAAATCAGCTGAATTTTAAATATTTATAATATTTGTAATAAAAGAGCTATGAATTAGTTAGGAGACACAAATTCATAACATTTTAGTCTTTAAAAAAATAGGAAGTTTCATACAAATTTCAAAGTGAAATATCTCAAATATTAAAGATTTTTTACTACCTACATATTAAGATATTCATGTCAGTCATGAGCTGGCATATACGTTTTCCTAGAGATGAAGTCATCTAGAAAAGATCGGGCTTCATACTTTCTTTTCAAAATATTTTTACAACTCATCAATTATTATTTTATTATTTTGGTTTAATTCTGCTTTTAGGGAATTTTGTAATAATTTTGCAAAATAACGATACCCAACTCAATAAAAAACGTTTTAACTTAAAATAGTTATAACGAAAATGTTAATAATAATCTCTAAAAATATATTTTATCAAAACTATTGTTTAAGTAAAATATATTTTTATATTAAATTTCTTTGACCAAGACAAGACTTAAAAAATCAAGAAGATCAAGAAGATCGAGAAATAACTAGTGTCCTAATTTAAAAAGCAAATAAAAAATATGTTTCTAAATAGTTATAACAAAACAATTAAAAATGAAAGCAAAATTTTGAAATACATGAGAATTCGATTTCAAAAAGAATAAATAATAAAAATCACAATTAATATTAATATTACAATTAAAACTAAATCTAAATAAGATAGATTGAAATATACAGATAAAAACACAGACTACCAAAATAAAACATTTTTCATTTCTAGTCAATAATTAACAATTGAAAATATTTAATAACAAACTAAACAAAGAAAAACATATATTTTTTAAAGTAAATAACATATTTTGATAAGGATTTCAAACTTCTCATGTATATACAAAAATTTTAAAACCTTTTTATAATTTTAAATGCTTTAATGATTTAAAACAATTCAAAGATGGACCATAACATTAAAAAACCGTCCTAAATATGTCTGCAGTTATCTCTAAAAAATAATTATGAAATTACTCCAAATTTCGATGGATCGATAATATATTTCCGGACTCCACATAATTCTAAAAACGTTTGCGGTAATTCAGACATACGCACACATAACCAACACACACACACTCACTCACCAACCAGATAAAGAGATGAAGAAAAAAAATACAAAATAAATTTCTGCATAATTCGCAAAAGCATCAGAGTTCGCGGCGAAGCGCAGGCAACAAACCGTTACGCGGTAGCACTAAGTTCAAGGTTACACATGATATGCTCAATTATAGAAACTGAAACAGTAAAATTCCGGTACACGCTAAATAATACATATACTTGTATTATATAATATATTATGTATGTAGTTGTTGTCTTACTATATACAGCAGCCAGTGAGTGTATAGTATATATTTATATATGTACATAGCATGTATATTATTTTAATGAAGCCCGGAAAATAATTTTATTCACAAAATAAGCGCAGACAATGCAAAATCACCGAATTAATTACACATTATGTACATATCTCTACAGTGTTTTCCTATGTGTATTCTGTATAAATTATACATATATGATATATATATATATATATATATATATATATACCAAAATATTTACAATTTACATTACACATGCTGCTGGTGGTATTTACGCTTAGATGGAGTGTTTTTTCTATGTTTCTATAAAATTGCATACGATTATGTGTTTTTTCATCAAAAGCGACGAGAAATACCATCGGCGCTTTTTCACACCGTCTTCATGAAAGTGCAGTCTTTTGGAAAAATAATGCGGAATTGCATTTTGTTGCGGAGAATATCGTGGAGAGAATTCTAGATTCTCAAAATGGTACTGAAATCGACGCAAACATTTTTAATTCTTCCATTTTCACGGATTGATTTTAATATTTATTTATAAACATTACATTTCATTATAATCATATTTCTTGTATTTTTTAAAATACAAAGTAAAAATAATGTTTTGAATCTTATAAGCTTGTTCTGTGGTGCCCTAATTCGTATATATGTCATTTTTCAAATATATCCCATAAATCGTATATACCAAACAAAAGAGTTCAAAAGCGACGAAACAAATTCATTTTGAAATATTTTTAAAAAATATATATAGGGCCCTGTTAGTTACTATTAATGTAATTTCTCATATAAATATGCCAAACAAAAGAATACAAAAGCGACGAAACAAATCATGTGGAACTACTTTTTATTGTATCTAGGGCAAGGTTGGTCTGGAAGTTCCATGTGAGTTACTTCAATTGTAATTTTTCATTTGTTCACATTTATATTTATACAAAAAACGAAAAAATAAATTTTAGATAATTATTTATCGTTATTATTAAGTCAAACTGTAAAAAATGCAAAAGGGGGTAAACATGTTTGGTTTTATTTTTATTATTAATTCATAAATTTGCTATATTTATTACTTTTTTGTTAATTTAAATACACATTGAAAATAATGACAGATTATTTTTAAATTTTGCCTCTATAGTGTAAATTTTAATTTGCGATTTTTACGGAATTAGCATATAATATTTTATAAGCTAAATTATTATTCTAGATTTTGGAATTGTATTTATTTTATAAAAAGTACATAAATCTATGATCTTTCAATTTTTACCTAACAATATAAAAAGAACGAGAACAAAAAGGTATGTTCCATTCCGCGCATTACAGTATTTATAATAATATAAAATATACCTATGTTTCTATAGTGACCGGTCGCAAAAGGTATTTCCTTCAGCCTCCAGAGAAAATTATCAATTATTTTTAATATAAATTGTTTTTAAATGAAATAATAACATATCAGCGCCCGGACGCTCGATTAATTGCTCCGCTTCGGTCGCGTCGCTCTAGAGTGAGCTCTTCGCAGACCGTTCAGCGACTTCATCGCATTATTTCATATTCTTCTTCTGCTTATTTAAAATATTCTAAGTAGTAAATAGATTGTGGTATAATACACACGTTCGCGCGTGAGTATACAAATTTCGTCTTGAGGATTTCACGCAAATAGCAACAAAGGTTTAAGTTTTTTTTAAGGCGTCACAAGATTATATGGCTAAGTATATTCCAGCGGTCGGGCCGGTAGATCGAGATCACGCTAAAGTATACTAGATTTCGAGATGAGAGAGCACAAAACAATAATAAAAAAACACATTTATAAAAGGTGTTTCGAATGGATATTGTAGAAGTGATTTATATGCGTAGACGTCCCAAAATGATTAAATGGATTGAGAAGATCTCTGTGTGTGAGTGTGTGTGTGTCTGTAGGTATAGGTATACATGGATAAGATGTGCGTTCAAGAGAGCGCGGGCGCCCGAGCGCGGATGTGTTATTATTATTTAATGGACTGTAATAAAAGGCGAGCGCTCGCTCGGAGTTTGATTGATATCGTCTTGGTCGTTTCTCAAGTAAGCGCGTGTGCGTACGCCCGGGATAGCATTAAATTTAATTGAACAAGCAGTGAACATGATTAAACAATGTATATGTGTGTCTGTGTGTGTGTAAAATACGCATAAATATTAATAACTCGCGCGTGCTCTGCAAAATTTATAATATTATGTAGAATATAACAAAAAAAATACATATAACATAATATTGAACATCGAATTGCACGCCTTTTTTGCGTGTGTGCGCGCGCAGACAATTTTAATTAATTAACCGTGAGTGCTGCGTGCTACGGGTTCTACGCGCCTCTGCAGAGATGCACAGCAAGTTCGTGAACTCACATACGCGATGAATCGCGCGCAATTACACGTTCAGTTCCGCCAATTTTGCGCACACCACGCGCGTTTGACTCGAAATTATATATAAAAATAATATAGTAAAGTTAATATTGTTCACGTGAAAATGCTGTGCTATTATTTATAACCTATAGAGTATATAGATAAGTATAAGTTATATAGCTAAATGCAATGCACAGTCTAGCCTATAAATACGCACGGTGTGAGTAAAAATACCGATAATTAAATATAATAATAGTCTATTAAATTACACACACACACACATGTATTAGCTGTATATGTGCCGCCAAGATATGTACACACACGGTGTGGCACGGCGGCCTGAGCCTGGGTGCTATATTGAAAACCAAGGTTAGATCGCACGCCAGGCGTGTCCGGCGCAGAGGTTCTTGCGGGCAGCATATAGAACTTTTGCACAGTGATCGATTCTGGGTGGGTTTGGGTCAGGATTTTTGCGTGAAATTTTTGATTGCCTGGTAATTACTATTTTCTGCTTGCGAGCTTTTTTGTTGTTGCCTTTGCGAAATTCCAAATTGTTTTATTTGCAAGAGAACCTTAATTTTAAACGATCAAAAATTAATAAATATTAGGAAAAAAGGTGTTTTTGCCTAGGATATGATTACAGTTTTTTTTTTAAATATAAAACAAGTTTAGCTAATAAATCAAGCAAATTCGAGAATCAAGAACCTACAGTTCACAAAATTATTATGTATAGTTTTTTAAAAGATTTACGAGTGAGAAACAAAAAAAATATGCTTAATATTATCGAATACACTCATAAATGTGTAAATCAATTTTTGTTATTATAAATTGTTGCCCATGTTTTACCAAAAAAAAATGCAAATATGAATCTTGATAACTTTAAATATTATAATATGGAATTTTTTAAATTTTCTAAACTTGAATTTTAGAAATATTTTTTAATGCGAATTTTCGGCAAATGATGAGACTGAGCAAAACAATCGTCCTTGCATTTAATTTAATGATTTATACTAAATCGGGCTAATTTAAATACCAGAAAATAGCAGAATAAAAATTCTGGAAATGACAAAATCTCGGAAAAATAAAATAAAATCGAAAACATTATAGTTTTTTTTATTAAAAATCCCAGATTCAACCACATTTGGCCTTTTTTCTGGCTATCGTCAAAAATGGTAGTATTTATATTAATAAAGTAATGTTCTTGATTTTGTGTTGGGCTTGAAATCTGCAAACACAAAATTCCCAGAGATAAATACCTTAAAAACATTTAAATTTTTATTAGGATGGGTTCGTTATAAAAACAATGAATTTTGTACACTCTAAAGTGATATTCTATATTAACATGTGGATTTCGTTGAAGGGTATTTATTATTTTGCCTATGCGATTTTGGAGATTTTAGTGAACAAAATTAATGTAGATTCCGTTCTTATTTCTTGTTTTTGCTTTTTTTTTGCTTGTGCTAATATTAGTTTTATATTGTTTTTGGTGTTATAATTTGATTTTTTTTTAATATTTTTGCTTATTTTTTTTTGATCGTTTTGTTAAAAAACGCGCGAAGCGCCTAGTACACGCTATCATCTTTTCTGGATATCGAAATTTTTTCAAAAACTTATAGGAAGACACAAATATTTGCAACTGAAAGTTTCAAGATCTGTGGTTACTAAAAGCGGGGTTGAGAAGCGTTTTTTTCGAGAAGCGTTGGTCTTTAGAAGCGTGGGTTTTGACATATTTAGTACGCACTCTTTTTTGGTTATTGTTTGCTTGCTTTTGCTTGTTATGTACTGAACTAAGTACACCCCTGATGAAATTATGACGTTCGATCGTTGCTGATCCCACGACGAAGGACGAACTGACAATTTAATAAAGAGCTTGAAAGCATACCATCGTAACCATAAACCTCTGTTTTTCTATTAAAAAGTTATAGTGAATATATATTATAGATTCAGTGCATGTACAGTAGGGTGGTCCAAATAACAAATACAAAAAAAGAATTGTGTTTATTTTCTTCATATTTGTGTTTCCAGTATTTTTTTTTAGAATAATTTAAATAAGGGCTAATCGTTTAAATAAATTTCGAGATATATATTAATATTATATGAAGATCAAATATTCTTGCAAATCGATTTACAAAATTATTTCTTAACTTTTTTGAAGAAAATTAATTATCTATAACAATATCTAAAAATTGTTGTAATCGGGTTAAAAATTACTAAGTTGTGAATAATCAAAGTTACTCAATATTTTTTAATTGAATTAACGAAATTTACAGATAAGATATGTTTAAGTATAGACCTAATACTAAAATAACATATTTAATATATTTAAATGTTTGTATCTTTTTTATTGGCAATCTAATGAGCAATGACTATAATTACAGGTAGTTTTGTTGTATTTTAATTAAAATTAACAAAACTAGTGTGGATCGATTTCCAAATACACTTTTTATTAAAAATTAAAGTACATCATTGAATCTTTCCTAAAATTTAAAAAGCATTAAACATAGAAACAAAACATAAATAATATATCTTTTTACAGATTTATGTTATCAATTTATGTTACCAAAAACAATGTCAAGCAGGGATTTTTGACATTACGGGATTTGGATATCCGGACGATTTTCATTGATTATCGATTATCGTCTAACATAAAAAATGTGTCAAAAACCAAGAATAGCACTGACATTTAAATTATCGTGTTTATGCATTATTCAAAATGTGCAATACTTCAAATCTTGGGATATATGGCCATTGAAAAGCGTCGTGATCAATCCGAGGAATTGGAGGTACATTTATTATAATACACATATATTTATTTAAATGTCGAAGAGGCTATATAAATATTGCACAATGTGCTGCACGCGCCTGGAAAATGTAGATATTATTATATATCTATATATATATATATATATATATTTTTTTTTTATATATACATAGTATATTATATATACACTTATATACACTTTAATGTGCTGTTAAAGTTGTCATTGATTTTGTTTACCGTTTATACGCTGCCATGAAATGTGTGTTTGCATTCCTCATTCCTAGGCATGTATTAAATATTGGTGTATTATATAAAAACATATACTTCTATATTAATAGAAAATGTTAATATTAAAATGTACTCTGTCGTATTTCTGTATAATAAAGTATTTATATATATACATATATATATTATATATATAAATATATATATATATAAAAATATGTATATAGGTTTCCCAAACAAGAAGTCATGATTCAAATGCACTTATTTTCAATAATCTTGGGCATACAGGACTTTATTCCGCGTACAGTAGGTTTGCATATATGTTGCATATGTATTATAAAAATTATAAATAACAAACATATTTTCAATAAATAAGTTCGTATTTGATTGTTATAGGTTTACAGTACCTCGCTAGGTACCTAACTAACCTATATTTATTTATTTTAAATATATATGTGTATATATATTACTGTATATTGTATATATATCTAAATGATGTATGTGTTTTTTGTATGTACATATTTTAATCGTGTCTGAATTGGTTCTGTGTCGAGCGTGTGCTTCGTGAAAACTCAATTTTCGTGCAATACTTTTTGCCTGAACGTTTTTTTTATGTGCGCTTTGGACGTTGAGAGCGTAGAAATCTAGGAGTATATGTATATATGTATACTAAACATGCGAGTAACATTGAATATATTGT
>JAAAKO020004788.1:0-20341 GCA_010015015.2 Bolitophila cinerea | reverse complement strand
AAATTATTAAGAATATCACAAATAACTGAGAATTATAATACTTATACAAATTACAAATACTAAAAATTAACCAAAAAACCCAACATTTTTTTTTATTTTTAGTATTTTTTAGTATTTGTAATTTGTAAGTATTAAAATTCTCAGATATTTTTGATATTCTTAATAAATGTATTATTAAATATTATAAAGTAAATATTATATAAATAACTTACATCAGAAAAAACCCGAAAAATAAAAAACTAATACAGGCGATTACTGTACCGAAAATATACATTTTGCATGTAATGTACATTACACATAGGTACAATTTTGTATATTTTTTAAATTAGTATATTTATATTTTTTTATAACCTCTTACGTGTGTTTGCATTTTTTTATTGAAGTTGACCAATACATATATTTTAAATTATAGTTTTTCCACTGTTTTTCCGGGCGCAATCATTTTACATATAATATTTGTAAAATATTCGCGAATACTCAAAATATTGAAGAATATGCATAATAATACAAGCAAATAAAAAAACAAAAAAATAATACGATATATTATATTATTATTACTTGTATATACCAATAATATGAAATATTATTTATCAGCATTAAAAATATTGAACATATACAAACAATTTAAAATTGTATATTAATATTTGCAAATATCAAGAATATTAATAATATAATATAATATTTGAGAATACTGAAAATTTAGTAAATGTATTCTTTAATCCTAGATGTTAGGAATACATTTTCTATTACGAAATTTACAAAATATTCAAAATATTATTATTAATAAATATAATACGGTGTACATGATTATTCCAAGTGATTTGACCCTCGAAATTTCATAATTATTGCATTATTATCTTCATTTTCCTTAATTCGAGCTGCACACTAAATTTTTTTTAAATATCCAACATATTTAAAAATTAAGTTTACTATTTTTATGTATATAAACTCGTTATTGAAAATAAATCTTTAGCCTTGAATATGGTATTTTATCTAATCAGAGCCCCAAAACAACACAACTTTATATTCTACATTTCAAAACTATTGTTTATGGGACCATCAATTTTTTTATGTATTTATCTATAGTCAGAGTTTGCACTTAACTCAAATACAAGTACTTCAAATACAAAGTAAAGTACTTTTTTATACTTTACCTTTACTCAAAATACTTTTTAGGAACAAGTATTTTCTACTTTGTATTTTCGAAATCCTTTTTTAGAATTGTACTTTTACTTGAGTAGTAAAATACTTTTTAGTATAAAATACTTTTATAGCTGTTCAAAATACTTTTTTATCGAATAAATCTTGAAATAATTGTCAGGGTTTTTTGAGATTGTTTAAACAAGCACTGTTATTATCTGCACGACTTCTATACATATATTGCGCTCTACAGTCTTGCAAAAAGTGAGTATGTCGCTTTTTTGAGATTTTTTTGCGCACCCGCCGCTAGTGTAGAAAAGAAATAATGCATAGATCCACTACGGCTCTTTGCATGTAAATGTACTTTGTATTTCAAAGTACTTTAAATACTTTTTCCGAATTTAAGGATTTTTACTCAAAATACTATTTATAGTTGAAAATGTATTTTACTCTAAAATGTATTTACAATACTATTATAAAAATACTATGTATTTTGTACTCAAAATACTTTTTCAAAAGTATATAGTATATATATAGTAAAGGAGCATTCAAGTAAGAAGCTAAAAAGTGTCACATTATAAATTTAGCCATTTCTCATTTGCATATTTGTGGTTTGCTTATCAAAAATTTGCAATTAAAACTAGCAATTAGAATGCAAAGCCGAGTGTACGAAATTCAAAATGCGCTTTTCTTATCAACAAAAAATTGGACCGTATAACTTTAACTTGGTGGTCATTTTTGGGAAATTCCTAATACTTATAACTATTTAATCCCAAATTATATGAAACTCACAACAACGAAATCATAAAACGCCAAAAACTCATAAAACGATGTGGGTTTAGCGTTAAATTTCGCGATTTTAACATTTTTTAAAGGTATTTTAAAGATAGAGTTAATTACTTAAAAATAATATATATACATAACATATTATTTTAGAATGTTTTATAAATTTAGCTGTACGAGTTTTTAAGAAATGTGGTTTTTCAATGTTATTAGTTTTTGGCGTTGTGAGATTTCTCAGTAACATGATTGCTATGAGTAGTAATATATGTATAGTTAGTATTATTAACTTCTTAAATGTAAAATGTAAAATGTAAAGAATACAGTATTTATTCTTTTTAACCAAACCCTTCAACTGTGTCTAAAAGTCCTGTTTAATGTCTTTTTCTCTAAATTCCAATATTGAAATTAAAAGATTTGTTGGAATTTTAATTTATTTTATAATTTTCCAATTAAAAAGGACTCAAGCCAACATGGCAGCTATAAAATATATTTTAAAAATGAAGAAAATGAAGATTCGTCTATGTTTCATTTAGGAAACATTTCAAAAAACACAGACCATCTGTGTGAGTCGCTCAAGGCATACACAATTTCTAAATGTGGGGGTTTTTAACGGTTCAACGCAGAAATCAACACATTGCGTTGATAACCACGATCCGCTACCCAAAAATGATACAATGTTTAAAAATGCACAAAATTTTATTTTCATTCTGGTTATCTTATCACTTTGTATATATGAAAACATATTACGCGCGGGCTCGTTGAGCTCTAAAGAGAAGTCGTGAAATATAGAGTGCACATAAATTGACTACACTAAAATTACAAGATCTGATAGTTTTATATTTATAGGATATTATAAAATAAAAATGATGTGTTGTTATTACTGATATAATAATATATTAAATCACTACAGAGTCCCACCATTACTTTATATTTCGCCTTCAAAAGATTAAAAAAATAATTAAATTAATAAATTTGATATAAATTTCTTCACTTTAAAAGCACCACCCTATATATTTGTATATATACATTATTATATACCTTTTATTATAAATATACTACTCGTATTTATATACATGCGTTTATCAATATATAGAAATGCAGTTTATAAGTGATGATGCCTTTTTCATATAATAGTAATTACAATTAAACTTGAACTTCAGCGAATAACCTTATTCGGTTTGTTTAGACTTAAAACATTTTGTATAAAAAAACGATCGTCAGATGATGTAGCGGCTAGTAAACCAAGTGCGCATATCTAAAGGATGAACGCGTATTATTTATAATAATTTGTTTTATCGTATTGGCTCTAAGGATGAATTATTATATATTAAGTATTTCTAGTAATTGGTAGTATTGCTGAACTGATCATTTAAATCTGAGAGCGTTAGCTTTAAAAACTTTGATCCGAACAAAAAAATCGAATCTACCTTAGATATAAGCTTTAGGTAATATAACGTCTTTATAGCTGGTAATTTTGACAGATTTGAGTGTGATTTTTTATATATTCCAATCAAAACATTAAATATTAAAAATATGTATTATTTAAAGAATTATGATGTTTCATGGAATATTTTACAATAGTTAAATCAGTGCGCATATTTTTTATTGCCCTGTTTAAAAGTATATAATATTTAGATAAAAATCTCAAACGCATAACATTTCAATTTAATTTCGATTGTGATGGCATAAACAATACATAAATTAATAATGATTTTTTTTATATATATTATAATAAAAAAGCCTAAATTTAAGTGTCCTTCACTAAGACACCAATTGTGTATATTGAAAAATATTCTTTATTTAAGAATTGTAATCATTTGTATTGTGTGTAAGTAAAATTTAAATTTTATACATAAAAACACTAAAACTCCGTGAATGAGTATTTTTTTTTGCTAGGCGACGACGCGGCCGGCGCGGCCTGTCTATTTATCTATATAGTCAGTTTTACCTGTGTAGCTGTCTCGTTTTGTTGGTGTTATTGTTGTTGTATATGCGATTTAATTAGGCGTAACGTGAAAAACGCACAATAGAGGTGGTGTTCCATTCAATACACACATGACGGCCATTATCAAGGTCAACACTTATGTTTCATGCGCACCATGTACCGCACATTCACATGGAAATGACTATATACTATATGTATCCTATATATATACTATATATGCTATAGTTCGTGAATCGTGAGTCTTTATGCCTGGTTAGTGAGTGTGTGTGTGTGTGTGCTTGACTTACACTACATTATTATTATACTATGCTGGTTATTATATTTGTTGCCTATTATTATTATAATTATACTAGTTTATAATCCAATTTTTAATAGTATTTTGTATAAATCGTAAAATATCCTACTTTCAACTTAATATGAATGAATATACAATAAACATAGTCACATTGTTGTCACACCCAATATTTTAAGTACACTACACATTTAAATTGTCGTTCAGACTTAAGACAAGTTCTTTCTTGCAATATTAATAAGTGCTAGATTGGTATGCGATATATATTTCTATAGATTGTTTATATTTTATGTGTGCAAATTTAATGTCTTGAAACCACAATATCCATTTAAGTTGTTTTGAGAAAATAACCATTTTCTGTAATAAAAAAATAAAAGAAAAACTATAATGAATGTCCTCGCTCTACCCTAAATTCAAAATGACGCAAGCAAACGCACATTTTTTTTGTTTGTTTGTTATGTTCTTAATTCTGAAGACAGACAGACGACTTTCAATTTGGCCCAAACCAACGACCGCTGATGAACACACGTGTTATAGAATTTGAAATATAGATAAATTGTTTTTTGTGCATGTATTCATAATATATATCTGTGAGTGTATGTGTGCGTATGTCCCGCATTCGTATACAAATGTGTGTATATACTTCCTTTGCAAACACAACATGTTCGTTTTAAATTGAATAGCAGCCAGATACTTCACAAATGTGTACCAGACGAGACCGGCATGATTATATATATAAATGTATCATATATTAAACTTTGTATAGTGTATGCGTTCAATACCTCTGCATATAACGACCGCTGTCACCAATTGAGCAAATGTGCGTTATACATACTGCATATTGTTAGTCAAGTTCATAAAGCATATAAACTTTCGCTATTATTGGTTAACGACGACCGACGGGCCGACGAGCTTACACTATATACTATATACAGTTATACATTTGTGTTTATGTGTCTGTAGCTTTGTTTGAATGAGATGTTTGTACAGAGAACACAATCCTGACTTTCTTTGTTCGCCTTCGTCTAATAATACCGGTGGAATGGGACAGTTTACATCTTATCTTTAATGTCTATGATTTGTTTATTTGTTCTGTGTTGCGTATTGAGTTTTAATCGATATAGTAAATAATTAAAAAGAATAAAATATATATATTTTTTTGCCCAGCGTGATGAATGGAAATATTATTTTTTACGATGTCTCAATAATTAACCATACAGCTTGAATGAAAATCGTTTTAAACCAAATATGTAAATTCAACTAAAAGAAGTAGAACATAAATAGTAATAAATATTATATTCTATCGGTTAAAGATTTTAATTTACAAAATGAATTGTAAGACTTTTATTTACATTTGTTTCAAAAAAATAAAGCCAAAGCAAACCTTTAATAATTGTAAGTGAGTTATCTTATTGTTTGTTTTGTCGTCAAAACCGATTACTTCATAATGTAAATACAACTTCCAAACATATATATATATATATATAATTTACTATATCATATAGGGACTTAAGAGTTAAACGTGAGCGCAACAGTGCTTGATACTTATTCCTAAAATATTGATAAGATAACCCGGCCAAATACAAATAACAAAATTGTGCATTTTAGACAATTTAAAACTCGTAGACTGCGTCGACGACGTTTGATTGGCGCACATTTCTTATCCAGAACGGTGCATTAGGTCGCAATGTCATGTATTTATCTTCCAAAGTCAATTACATATATTTCTGATCATTATCACATTTTTCATTCAGTTGTTCCTTTTGTTTTGCTTAATTCGTGAATATCATCGGTGTGTTATATTAATAGATAATATTAGCCCTGGGCAAGGAAAATAATTTAATTATAAATGTACCCTTGCAATAGCTATTTCGAAATGGAGTATATCAGTGGTGCTGGATCTTTATTAACTAAGATATAACATTTAATCAATTCTAAAATACTAGGGTTTTGGCGAGGAACCCTTCAAATGCGATAAGGAGGGGAGTGGTTTAGAGAACTGTAAACAAATCTTTGAACCCCTTCCAAACCTAAGGGGGTAATTTCCTAAAAAAAAAATGTTGTGTAGACCTACCCCTTTTTGAGGTAAAAGAGGAAGAAAAATCCTCAGGCACTAAATCCTAGCTGAAAGTGCAGTTTTCTTCCTTAAATACTTTTCTATGAAAGAGTTTCGTTATATTCGACCAAGATATTTATTAAAAAGTTTAAATTGCCATTTGACTTCAATTTCTTATAGAAAAAAGTTTGCAGTATGCCATTGTTTGCAGTTGCTATAATTCAACATTCTAGCAGTGTTATATGACACTTTAGGTTATGACCTAAATTCCGACTGACATCGACGTCAAAAGGGTGTCACTTTTCATCTACTTTTGGATTGGACAAATCCAATAACACAGTGCTTGATGGCTAAGGTTTATAACAAAATAATTCTTAAAAATTGAAACATACAAATTGTGTTTCTATCCTGCGCTCATATATTGGTTATTCAATTATTTAATTTACATATTTCTCAAAGAATTCTGAAAACATGATGAAATGGCAATTTTACACAATGGTGTTAAAAGCAGGTTGCCACCTGTATTGGCTTATTATAAATATTAAATATTATAAATGAGATAGAATAGGAAAGATGTGTCAACCTATAGTTCTAAAAGGTCAATTTTAGATACTTTTGAAAATTTGCTATACATTTTTTTTACTTCTTCTTTTTATCGTATTTTATGTCAACATTATGATAAAAAAACTACATGCAAACCACTATTTAGTTTGATTTTTATAAAAAAAAAAGTTTTTTTTTATATAAGAAACTTCAGATTTTAATCCATTGATGTTTAATATTTCAATTATCAAAACGTAATAACCTTGAAAAACATAAAAACGTATAATAAAAACGTGAAGACAGATTAAGTAAATGGGTAACGTAGAGAATGAGAACATACGTCCACGTTTTTTAAATATGTTTTTTCATTCTCAAAAACCAAGTTTGCAGGTTCTAGTTCTCTACGTATGTTTCTTATCGATATTCCTTTGAATTAAAATTAAATTAAATTTGAGCACCTTCGTATACACACATACATACACATACACATACAAACAATGCATAAAAAATTGTGCAATTCGTCAGAAAGAAATGTATTTAAAAAAAAGCTATTTAAAGGCATAACTATTCTAAAAATATTCACCGCAAGTATTGTAAATATTATTATATTATATATATGGATATATTCATAGTCATATAACCTGCATAAACCGCGGAATTGGTTTGCTGACGCTGACGCAGTGACTAATTATCGAAACACATTAACATACACTTGTTAAAGTACAAGGTGTATTATGTATACACTTACACACACACATACAACATTGCAGTTGCTTGGCCGTGTGTACATAGCTTCCCACCCACTGCCGCTCCACGCCGCCGACCGCCGCGTCGCCCGCCCGCCGCGCCGCACCGCACCGCATTGCATGGCCGCGAATATATTTGCACTCAAACCCATTTACTCAACACATAGAAAATATATAGCCACATTGAACATAAACTTGAAAATGGTTCGTGAAAATTTTAGTTTAACTGCACACAAATAGAAAACAAAGCAAGGGAGATAATAATAAGTATTTTGTACAAACATAACGACGTCGACAACAACGACGACGACGACCGACGGATTGTTTGTACACGGCGGCGGCGTGGATAAGTGTATGTGTGTGTGCGTTTGTTTGTGTCTGACTTGCGTTTCTGTGTGTATATACTAGTAAATGTGGCTTTGTGGAAAAATGTTTTTTTCTTCTTCACTTTTGCAGAAATACCTTTGCCTCTAGTCATTATTTAACAAAAAACATTAACTTAGATCTTTGAGTGTTTGTGTGTGTGTGTGTGTGGAAGCCGCGCATCGGCACAGTGCACACATAATATTCATACGGGAGACTGGGGTGAAAAAATATTGTTACCAAAAAAATATTACCATGAAAATAAACGTGTTTTTTAATTTATTTTAGGCACATTTTTATTTTTTCGGATTTTTTTTTAATTTTGCACACACAGATTGAATTCATATATTTTCGTTACAGTTGACTTTTGATAGAGTAATAAATTGTGACAACAAATTAAAACACAATTAAATCTGATCTTTTTGTAGTTATATTATTTTCGAATTAATTAGGTTCATTTTTTACTAGGTTTTTATCAAAAGCTTTGCATCATAGTTCAGTTAAATCAATCGAATAAATATGTACAGTTTGGTTCTGTAAAAAAAAATCAAGTTATCTTTTAAAAATAAAAAATAAAATTATTAAATGGTTTTAAGCTTGGTCTAATTACTTAAGCTAAGAGTACACGGGCTGCCAAAAGTGTAGGTCACATATAGAAAAACTAAAGTCTAGTATGCACCACACATAGTTTAGCTCCGATTACGAAAATATTAAGTGCCATCCATATGTTACGTAACACTTAATTACTATTTTTTTTGCACAATATTTCGTCGTGACAATGTATCATTACTTGTTTAACGTTTGGGATAAAGCATCTAATGAATGCCTGATGAAGATGTCGATGGTGCAGTTTGTGGTGCTTTCAGTGTGCGGTCAAATGCGACGTTGTGATGCCAATGAAATTACCGATAATCGTAGATCATTTTTTTTTATTATTCAACTCTACAATAAGAAAATAGTATTTTGAATTTAATTTTCATATACACTTGAAACCCTCTATCTTCCAAATGGAGTTATTCTTTTTTACGCTACGTTGCGGTTGACAACTCGTTTTGCTTATCATAACTTACCTTATCTGATTAATTTAAGTATTTTAAAAGATAGATGAGAAATTAAGTAAGATAGAGTTGCAGTTTTTCTATTTTTAACAAAACTTCTTAAAACAGCTATCACCATACATTTTTTATAAAATAAAAAGACAAATAAAAGATTATTTGATCCTAATTATATATGTGAATTGGTTGTGTCGGAAATTTTCGGTCGGACTGGCAACTAGATACTATGAAGCCACAAAACCCGACCATTTATAGGTTGAACTATTTGGGTTGCCCCTTGATAGTTCGTCCGAAAATATGCAAAATACATGTAATTGACGTAAAGTAAGGAAAGGTAAGCTAAATCGAGCTGGCAACCGTAACTTAGTTTTAGTATTTTAAATAACTGGAAGTCTATTGTCGAATCGTTCTCAATATTTTCATACCAATATTTAGGAACGAAATGATGTCAAACAATACATGAAAATATCGTAACACAATTAATTTAGGAAAGCCTTTTGGCACACCTCAATTTAGATTCAAAAATTGTAATTTAATTTAGGTATTCTATTTTCAAGAATACAATTACTTTTAATATCATATAAATTAATTGTAGATTTAAGTATACCTATAAGTAAAACAGATAGATTGGAGAATAGCCTTAAGAGACGTTCAATAAAAGTCAAAGAGAAACGTCATGTTATGCAATTATTAAACGATGAATTATCGGGAGAGTTGTGGAGACCACGTAATCTTTTTTTTTTGTTTATACGTCTTTTAAATAAAGAGACGACTGCACGCAGATTTAGAATTGGACCCTTTGTGCTCTTCCGATCTTCAGCAATATCAACTATAAAAGACAAACTATTTTGATTTTTGCATAAAGCTTGAAATTTTTTTAGGATGAAGTAACCTAATAAAGACAACATTTGACTCACAGTGCTTGGACTTTTACATATTAAGTGTTAGTGTTTTTTAATTATAAAATATATTATATTATATTATTTCAGGGTACCTTTTAAAAATATTCTAATTTCTGTTTGGTTTTTGAGGTAATAAATGTTTTTTAAAGTTACATATACCATATCATAAAAATTCCAGAGATAGATTCGGCTAGGGAACTAAGAACTAAGATTGTAAAATATGTTTGTATTACTGTTTTGTCTTTATGTTTTAGATTTCCAAAAACGAAGAATATTAAAATTGCAGTTATCACAGCAATTGTTTTGTAATATCTAGAGATCTAGATACCATAACAAAATGAAAAATGAGACAACATACAAAATAGTGACCAAAATTTAAACCAAAGTTGCTACACCTAAAAGTTTTAAATGTAAATCTCAAATAAGCAAATATGAAAAAAAAACATTCTTAAATATTTAATTCATGGAAAAAATAATTACAACAAAGTTAAAATCTCTTTTTGATTGTGAAAAAGCTAATGCCATATACTCTAATGACAGAAACATAAAAAATATAAAAAATGGTACAATTTTAATTAAGAAATGTTAGACAAATTGGACAAAAAATGGATATTTTAGATATTTTGATTAAGTTCAGAAATAATATTTTTTAATTGAGACTGCGGACTTCAGATTTCCAACCCCATTAATTTGTTCCTTGGCTTTTAAATATCGTTTCTTTTATTTTAGAAACATTATAATCGTGATCTTTTGTAAGATGTTTTTTGTTTTTTTTTTGTTTTTTTTTATAAACAAGATCATTTTCGATTTTCGTTCTTGGTATTTAGCATGAGATTTTGATGCATACTCCAATTTTTTATAAATATGAAAAAGTTATTGGACAAGTATAAGGCTCGCAAGTCACAATACCTACCACAAGATACTGCTCGGCAAGTATAGTAGCAAGGCTTTTGTAATATAGGAGAGAATAAACTTATAGTATGTATTGAATTTAGATAAATTACATTTAGATACAGATCATTGGAAAAAGAGACATCAGAGACCATATGTTTATAAAAGAGACTTGAGACTGGAGCTTTAAAAAGAGACCAAGTCTCTAAATAGAGATCACCTGTGATGCCTGAAATTGTGTTTCGTGGGTTTTTAAAAATTATGATTACATAAGAATTTTTTATACAAAAAATATTTACATTTCAGAAAACAATAAAAAAAAATGTATCCGTTTCAAATTTATTTAGGTATAATACATTAAATAACAATAATAATATTTTTTTTTAGTTTAATTATTATAAAATAAAAAAACTTTTAAAATAATGTACATTTGGTTATCAGTCGGATGCAACTTGGTCGCGAGCGACACAAACAAATGTATAATGGCATATCCATTATAGTACTAGATCTTAGAGTCAAAACAGTTAAATTTAAAATGCGGACCAAATATAGTACTAGATTTTAGCGAATATTGATCAGTGTGTTGTGGTACACTGAAAGAAAACTCTACAATTGAATTAATTATTTCACACTTAAAACAACTGAATAAAGTTTTCACAACATTGTTTCAACTATTTAAAAATATTGAGATTATTTGAACTGATTTTACCTAAACAATTGATCAATTCTGTTCGGTCTATTCTGAAATAATTAAAATAACTCCGTATCCAACAGTCTAAGTTGATTCTTAAAATGATTGATACAACACTGAATAGAGCTGATTGGTCAGTACGGTGGGTTCAATTATTAAAAAATTGAAATTTATTGAAATGCAATCAGTTGAACCAATGGATGAATTCATTAATATACTCTTATGATTCGCTAAAGATTTACAAGTTAACTACAACTACCTTTAACGTAATTTACCAAAATAATATAAATATTGATTCAACTGTCAAAATATTAGATCAATTGGGAAGGAACTCAATCAGTTCATTAAAAAACTAATAAATATTGGATCAATTGCAAAAGAATTGATTTAGTTTAATGAATTCAATTAATAAAATATTGGAACAATTGCGAAAGAATTGATTTAGTTTATCAAATTCAAAAACCAAATTATTGGATCAAATGCAAAAGAATTGGATCAATTGCGAAATAACTGATCCAGTTTATAAAATTCAAATAAGAACATATTGGAACAATTGCGACAGAATTGATATAGCTCAATGAATTTAACTCAACCAAATCAATCCTTTTAGAAGATTGGATCAATTGCAATCAGAGTATTTCAGCCATTTCAACGCCTAATATAATTGGATTTACCCATAAACAATTGATTTTGCTGTGAAAATCCTTTCCTTGTAATGTCACAACTCACCCCGGCCTCCCCTACTACTACTAGTATTTATAAAACTATATATATTATTCTTTCTGGTCTGTGGTCTCTGCCCGCATCAGGAACGCGTTGTGTCAGTGTGTGAGTTTGAAAACCGGTTCTCGTGCACGCGGCTGCGCGGCGTACCGTGTATATATATATATATATATATATATATATGAAAGCTGATTTGTATAGTTGTAGTAGTGGTGGTGTGCAAAGCGGCAGAACACGAAAAAAAAGTAAACTGGTTGAAACAACAAGTGCTTTTGAAGCAAGAATGCACAATAAAAGTGTATATAACTATATGTGTGTGTGTGTTGTATATATGCTACATTTGTATCATGTAACACAGCGAGATTATGTTTTATAATATATATATTATATTTTATTTTATTTAATATAAACATATACGTTCAACGTACACACGAATGCTGAATTATATTATAAGTCGACAACTAAACTGAAAATGATTTACATTGTAGTAATTCACAGAATGCGTTTGTATAAATTAGTTCTGTCAGAATGTGTGTGAAAGTATGTGTGTGTGTGTTTGTGTCTGTCTGCGTGTGTTTATTGCGTAGTACAATATAAAAAATACACAAGAAAGGGAAATAGTTTCGGCTCACGTGTATCAAAGACAAACAAAATACGTATTGTGTACTTGTTGCTCAACGTGAATTGATAAGATAAGAGACGAGCTTGCACTCACACACTCACACACCAACAGTCGCTTTGTGAATCACAGAGACGCCAATCCGGCGGAGCCGATTTCCGAAATATATATATTTATATATATACGCGTAGTAATATAGTAAGCAAACAACATGTCAAATTATTATACATCCACACAAAGTACAGAATAAAATATAATATAACAATAATATAGTAAATTATGAAATCACATGCAGAAATGGTAAATATTTATTCGGCATGCGTTCGCTCACAATGCCATCATCAACATCATGGCGAGCAGACGCGCAGATAGAGCGAAAATAAACTCACACTGCTAATTTAAGAGCTGGTAGAACTTGTTTGTATATTTGTATATATATGTATGTATATAAGAATATATGTACATCGACGTTAAATTGAAGCAAAGATCCAAGAAAGACCACAGCGCAAAAAAATAATACTATCAAACCGGTTAGCATGGTGTATTATAGACCTATAGACGTACCTATTTATATATTATATATTATTATAGAGTATATAATATAAATATATATAAATCTGCTGCTGGACAGACGGTTAAAGAAGTGCACACATATAAATATACATGTATACAAAAAAAGCTCGCCAGGCAGCCATCAGAGCAGAGAGTAAAACCACTTTATACAATATATGTGAAAACTTAAGGTCTTGAATTTCACCTATAAAGATAAAAAAACAGTATAGCTAACCGATTTAATGTGTACGCGCGTACGCACATAGAATACTTTTTATTTAAGATTATTTTTGAAAGTCGACTAAATCAAGATACACACACACACACATACATACACTCTCTGATGCGTATAAGTTGATTTATTGTATTGCCAAGCGGATCCGCAGAGTTTTGTGTATACTGTATATATATATAAAAGCTCTATAAGATGAGGTGCTTGTCCGTTCTTCGATACAATCATCATGCAAGCAAAGACTTGTCACGGCATATTTGGGAAACCGGTTTACTCTTACTTGTATTATTTTGGTTGAACATAAACGGAAACGATCGAAACGATCAACAATCGCACAAGAAGTTCGATATCACGTCGCAATATGTAAGTCTCTCGGTATTTGTGTGTGTGTGTGTGTGTGTGTGTGTATGTTTGCTGTGTGGTACGAGTGATTGCGCACCAAGTAAGAATAGGTCGAATTATGATGCAAAATGGAGCAGTCTGATTTTTGAATAATCTGTTACGTTGCGAGTATTGAGTATAAATGCAGTTACTTTACTTTGTATGCACTTTTGAATCTGTTATTGATTTTTTTTAAACAATATCAAGAGAGGTTAAAACATATTTTTGAAAACAAAATCCTAAAAAAATATATGTATAATAAGGTGTTGAAAAATCTATCGACGATCGTATAAATCAAGTGAAGTTAAAAACAATATTTTAAAAGACAACATTAAAATTAAAAAAACATTATAAATGTCTTAACCCTTCGACGACCATATGTAAGTATACTTGCCCAATTGGCTACCCACTTATAATTGTCCAGATAAAAGATATAGTAAATTGTTCAGAAAGAGATTAGTAGAGGGTTTGGGCATCAAAAATAAAGTGTTTGCTAAATCTCTATATCTGCCTCTACTCGCTCCCTAGGAGTCCTCAAAGATGGTAAAAAATGTTAAAGGACTGCTACGTGGCGATAAATGCACGCCTTGCTGATACTTTAGGTATGTTTCGGATTAATCCTTTACATTTCAATAAATGTAAGGGTGAAGTTTGTGAGAGTTTCGCACCATCCCACAGGGACTTAGGATTTGTTTACCAAGTATGTTTTTTGTGAGTTAAATTGGTATTACCAAAAATTAAATCTAAACATGCTTTAATTTTTATCATTGTATGCGTTGCGTTCTTTGTCTTTTTACCACCCACAAATTGTAGTTCAATTTCGTAAGATTGAACTTTATAAATACTTTATATATATATCTATTATTATCTATTATATTATATTATATCTATTTTAATAAATGTTAGGGTTAAAAACTACAGGTTACGGTCGTAGAAAATAATAAATGAATAAAAATTGTTTTAGCCGAAAATGTATGATCGCCAAAGGGTTAATTTTTTGATATTTACTGTAAAAAGTAACAAGTTCTTTTTTTAATAAAATCATAAATTTAATTTTTTTAATTTTTCAGTTTTTTTTTTATTTATAGTTTTTAAGTCCCGGTAAAATGACAAGTTTGAGCTGTATCAGATAAAAAGAAATCAAATGGTTTAGAAAGGAGTCGAAAGATCTATCGACAAGTGAAGTTAAAAGAAAGATTTTAAAAATATAATACATGTTTTGCAAAAAAAACTGTATATAATGTATAATAATTATTGTCAATTTGAACAATTTAAAATGGCTTAAAATATAGTGCTCACCAAAATTAATTATAACAAATAATTAAAATAAAACCGATTGGTTTTAATTAATTATTAATTAATTAAACGCGTGCAGTTAAGTGTTTAAAGTTACATATTATCGTAACATATTTTTTATATATTTTTTTTTGGCTTTTTAACAATAATAGTTATTTTGGCCTAATTTAATTATTATTTGTTCAAAAAAACAAAAAAAAATGACAATAGATTGGTAGACAAAATTAGGGAAAAAACAGCAAAAAAACTTTTTTTAAACGAAACGAAACGAAAAAAAAAAAACAATATTAAAGTATAAAATAATATTAATATATTTAAATACAGCAAATATGGTAAAAAATCTATTTATATTGTAATCGATGCTCATTATTATAAATTTTCAACAAAAAATAATGTTTACATTTTGAAAATATATATGTTTATTTATATATTTTTATATTAAAATTATTAATTCAATATACAAATATAGAAATTAAAAAATATACATTTACGAAATTGTACATTTCAATCAATATTTTTTTCGATAAGAATGTTATAGTGCTTTATTCTATGCACAAAAATGATAGAAATTATAATCTCTAAAGATTACGTAATATTGTTTTTGGTAAATTAGAAAAAAATGTCTGTTGCAAAGATTTCATGTATTCCTATAACTTTATTGTGTCACACTAATCAACACACTAAAACATTTCCCTTCCAATCGCTTTAAAACGCTTAAAAATCAATATTGCAACTGTTCTCTTATGCATTTTATCGTATCACAGCAATCTAAAAGAAATACATTTTAATTTTTTTTTTAGATTTGCAGTTTATATGTTTCAACTAGAAAATAGTTTTAAATTAGCCTCATTAATTCTATACTAATAAGGACAGGAAGGACGAAACACTATATAGTTTGTTTAGGCCAATGGCGCAGATGGTTTTCTGTGGCAGGCTGCTCGAATGTATTTTTTATTGGCAGGTGTTAGGCTGCACGTCTTGCAAAAATCTATTTAAAATGCACTGCATATATATATATAGTTTTATACTGTACTTTGTATATTTTGTATTTTATATTAAGAATATGCGTGTGTGTTAGCCTCCTGTAGACACAAATGTTTAACTGCACCTGAAAAATGCTATACATCCTTTTAAACTCCTTATAGCTAAAAAATAACGAAGATGGTGGATGACTTTGTATAACTTATTTAATTAGTTTTTCTTTAGAATTTAGATCAATTACTTCAAAATACTTCTCAAATATTGTACATTTAAGTAGTTTATAGTAATTTAATAAGGCATCCAATTTAGCTTGCACCTTAAAATTAAATTTTGTCTACCAAATAAAATATATAAAAAGCCGTTCAAAATTAAAAAGTAAGTTAGTATTATATAAAAAAATAAAAAGTCAAACGTTTTTTTTTGCCGAAATGTAAAAAATAAACCTAACTTTCGGTCTTCATACAACGATATGCGATTTCATGTGGAATGCATCTATTAGAAAATATATAGCCATACTTGATTTCAAAAAAATTAGCTCAACACAAAAATTTATAAAACAGCCTGAGCCAGAGGTTTATGCTCAGGCCTTTATGCCTTTTTTTGAAACAAATATTTATTATAAAAAACATTCAAAAATGTTTTTTTATATTATTAGCAGCACCTTTTTTGTGATCACATTTTTTCTGGTGCTTGTTTTTTAATTATTTGGTGGTCTTAAGACATATGTATATCGCCTGCTGCCTGAATTTATTTATATTTCTAGTATACAGTACAAATTGAATACGATAAATATTGCAATCAAAAACAAGCTCGAGTTTCTTATTGTTGGGCAACGGTATCTTGAAATGAACAAGGCATAAATACGTTTCTTTCTTAATTCAATACATTTAAGACGTATAATTGTCAGAGCTTTTTAAGGATTATTTTAAAATAAATACTTATTTTTGCTTATTTTGCATATTTAAGCTTATTTTAGTAAACATGCTTATTTTAAATGTTTTTTGTGTGTAAAAAACAGAAACAAGCTAAATCTGTAATACAAAAAAAAATCATTAAAAAAAAACAAAGTTATTGTCTCGAAAAGAAAGTGTTGTGTAAATAAGCTCCAATTACATCCGTATATGTAGAAAAAAAATTGTTACATTACGGATGGCTTCGTTGTAGAAAGAAGTTTTCTTGCTAAAGAAATGAATTCTGTTCAAATAACAGGCATTATTTTAATTTTTTAAATTTAAGCGAAATGTTTGTTATTTATTGCAACAATAAATAAAGTACAGACTTAAGCTAAAGTACTTGATGTACTTGAACGTAATATAATTTCATGTTATAATGTATAAATTTGAAGATTATTTATCTAGTACGTAATTTAAATGTTAATTATTGTTAATAATTAAAAATTATTGTTAATATTTTGTGATTATAATGTTATTTTTAAGAGCTTAAAACAACGATTTTTGGCTTTTTAATCATAAAATCATATTTTTAGCGTTTTATTGGTAGCCCAAATAATTACAATATAATAAAAAAAAAATAATATTATTTAATTTTTTATATATGTTTATTTATATATTGCAAAATGGAGCAATTGCATCTCACAGGTGTAAGAAAAATTCAATAATTGTATGAAAATCACAAATTGGATTTTAATGGTCAACGCTGAATAGGATGCCCGAGAAAGACATGAAAAAATCTTCTCAAAATTTTGTAAAATTTATGATATTTTATGAAAAACATCTGTAATTTTTTACGTTGGTGCCAATTCCAGTCCGAAGATAAGAAATACATTTTTTGGAAATACAATGTTCCCTTTACAGTAACCCTTTGTTTAATTTGTTTCGAAACCCAAATCGTACCTGATGAAATCGAACTGGCCGATGTGCTGCGTGGCGTATGATTTATGGTGCCTCCCGTCATCGATGGCAGTGGAATGCTTGTCTGGCCGACACCACCGTTGTTCACGCCAATGCCACAGCCGGCCGGCATGGCTGATGCAATCACACTGTGCTGATTGTACGTAGGCTCGTCATACCAGAGGTCAAGTTCACCGTACTCGGGTGAGCCAAGCGATGTTGGTGACATCGTCATGCCGCCTGTGGAGTTTGAGACGAGACCAACCGATGACGAGGTCACCTCGGACGAGCTCTCCTCGAGCAGTCGCAGCGCCTGGAAGCCTCCATTGTTTGACCAGCGCCGCTTCATCATTTTTACACAGATGCACACTCAAAACACTGTGTTTTTGTTGTGTCTATATATTATTGCCACTGCACGAACGTCGTTGTACTTTGTTTTCGTTCCAACGACACACAATGCAATAAGAATTCCTAATTATAGGGCAAACACTTTCTCTGGACTATTTACACCGACTGTTTTTGTGTAACGCGTGAACGCGTCAAGTAACGCACATACGGACGAACGCTTTTTTCTTGAAATTCTCCATTAAAACCACTTCGAGAGTACGTACAATCTAGAAAACGTGTGCGTGGACACAAAAAAATATTATATTTGTTGTTAATAATAATATACGCCGAGTACCGTGCGGCTCGATGATAAAAATAGGAATGTGTTTTCGTTTGAATTATCATTCGATGCACATTTTAAATAAGCGTGTATGTATTGGAAAATATATACAAATAAATTATTTTATATTTTAGTATAATAATGAAGAGTGCATGTGTGCGTGTGTGTGTATGAGTGTGTTTTTTGTAAAAATATGTGTGTATTGTGTGTATGTATAGGCAAGTGAATGCGCGCGACAGCAAATAAACGAGAATTTCTCAAGGTAGTTCGTTGACTTTTTGTGTTGAAAATTGAACTCGCGCACTCGCGCAGATGATAAAATACCGCAGAATGCACATTCGCAACTTGTGCGCGAGCGCTGTTTTTCCCGAGAATCGCGGATCGAAGGACTCTCCGACGAACTGCATCAGGCAATGTTGCGAGTGCACTTCCATCATCATAAATTTATATATATATATATATATAAAATAGCTTTTTATATATACTCGTATTATAGTCTATATATTTATACAATTATGTACATGTGACGTATGTATGTGTAATTATGTGTGTCGTTTGTAAACGCGATTACATTGTACAATATAATACATATACAATACATATATAATATATAAAATAAGAGTAAAACCCTGATCGCGATCCGCGACATTGCTTTAACCGGTGCGCGCAAGCGCATACGGATGACACGTGATGCGTGTTTGTGCATTGTGCAGCGAGAGGCGCTATTGATACACATATGAGTATGCATTTGTACATATATGTATATATATATATATTTACATTACACGTGATGTGTTAGCTTATTTGTTATGTTTGTGTTTGTGTTTGTGATGTGCATTGTGCATTATAATCATATGTCACCGTTTTGAGGATGATTGCACAACACTTTTACACACACGGTGACAATTTACATACAAATTCGTCATGTCGAGACTCGAGAGTGTACTATATTTATTATATATATATATAGTATAGTATATATACAGTACAATATTTACAAGCCGACAACCTTTGCACGACGCAATTTCACAATATTATTATTATTATTATTATTTATTATTGTGCGAGTGCACACACAGCGCGAGCGAGATTAAACAATTCGCGGTTCAAGGTCGTCCGCACAAGCTTTTGAAAGTCTGTCTATTTATATTGTTTTCGTTTTTTTTTTTATTTTGTGTTGTAAATCTGTTTTTGTTTTAACTCTGTTTTACATTTCCAATCACTCTCTCATCACTGAGGCAACGCGCGGTCATTGCTATTCAGAATATTATATATTAATTTTATTTTGGTACATGCGCGATTGTAATTTATAGAGTACTCTTGGTACTTATATATATAAATGGCTGAGATATATATAAATATATACGTATTTATTTATTATGCTTCCAAGTAACCTTGTCTGTGAAACTCATAGTGATGCTCTTTATATAATATTATATATACATATATACAATTATTTATACAGATATATGTATACAAACGCAGTTTGCGACTCGAGGCGGCTACATTGTATGAGTCTGGATCGATATCTCGCGTTTTTATAGACGTTACAAAATAACGAAACGTTCCGAGTACCTTGGAATGGTTTTGCATGTTTTTCACTAAAGGTCTGTCTAGGATAATGCGGCCAAAT
>JAAAKO020004777.1:0-20358 GCA_010015015.2 Bolitophila cinerea | reverse complement strand
CAGCTCATAGTGGATGATTCCCTGCCAATCCCACCAAACACACAGCAGAACCTTCCTGGCCGTCAATCCGGGCTTGGACACCGTCTGGGCCGCTTCACCGTGCTTCGACCACGACCGTTTGTCGATTTTGTTGCGATTCAGCAGAGATTCGCATGCGTCGATACGTTCAAAGAGGTTTTTTTGCATCAATTCGTGCGGCACCCATACATCGAGCTTCTTTGTTAATCCAAATGGTTTATAACGGTTTGATGACTCATGCTCAGCTCTTGGCCTTCCGGAGCGTGGCGCATCTTCGGCCACCTCTACACCAAAACGAAAACGTTGAAACCATCTTTGTGCGGTGGAAATGGAAACTGCATCGAGCCAAAAACTGCACAAATTTTTATTGGCGGCTTGAGATGCATTTTTACCTTTGTCGTAGTTGTACTGTAAAATATGCCGGATTTTCTCTTTATTTTGATCCATGTTTGTGACGCTATAGCTCACGAACGACTAAACCAAACAACAAACTGTCAGAAAAACATTTTAGCGCGTAAAAAGACCTTTCCAACAAGCTATAGCATGACCCGATGAGATGAATACAACTAGAACTATGCGCTTGCAACGACATCTAGCGAAAATACCGCAGGTATTTTTTGACGACCATATAGGATGATATAGGACAAATGATGATAATATATGATATATAGGATGATTTTTTCTTCTTGAAAACCACACGTCTAAGAAAAAACACCCTTTATAAAAAATACATATTTCGCATGTTATATAGAAGAAAGTAAACAAAATACAATTAACTCACCTCGTCTATAGTAGAAATGCCGAATTCCATCTGATCGTGCAACGAATAGTCAATGCTCTGCAGTAATCGCAGTTGATCCGATATGCTGTTTAGATCCGAATAGAAATGCTTTGCGACAGAAATCGCCATTCGTAGGTCGGGATAGATGGTTTCCTCAAACGACTGGCCGTCTCCTACTTGGGCCGGAGATTATTTGCACGCACGCACGTTACGGTCAACGGGCGGCCTCAAAAGACGATGCGGGCGTTGATGACCAATATATAGCAACAACAATAACAACAATATACACACAATGTATCCGATGTGAGAAAACCGAACGGAAAATTGGTGTTTACACAAATCTCAAGTCAACTGTATTTGATTAATTTTGATGCACTTAAAATAACTTATCTTAAATTTGTATAAATTTGGCTGAACTTAAAATTATAAGATGTAGCTTCACTCGTGGCGCGCGCGACAATTTTCGAGTTTAACTAAATAACATGGTGTTGCGGGTTTCGATATACACTGGTCGGAATCCTCTAGGCGTTCACTTCCATATTTTTCTGTACTCTCACAAGATAGATGAAAGATGTGGTTTTCAGCGCAGTAAAAAATGTCCGATGTTTTTTAGTACAAAATCATCATTGGAAATCCGATGATGTATGAATAGAAAGCTGGTCAGGATTCTGAGCGCGAAGACAAAAAAAAACACAGAACCACAACACGACGACGACAAATACGGTAACACTACTTGAAAAGCATGACTAAACTTAAGTTTTTTCTGTTGTTGTTGTGTATATTATTAGTATTACAAAAAAAATGCGTTAGAGCCAAATCAAAGGACAACGTTGAACGAATAAGAAAAAAAAATGTCAAAAATACTGTCGGGTTTTCCTTAACAAAAATTAAAGAGACACTTGCACGCACGACAATCAGTTAAAACATAACGAAAAACGAATTGTACAATTTTTTTATTCCGGTGGTTTCACGTTGTCGGTGGCTTCGCAATAAAGTGTTTTCAATTTTTAACAGCATTTTGTTCACCATATAATACACAAACTCTGTGTCGCCGGATACCTTGTCCATAAGGATTTTTCCGGGTTGCTGGATGGACGACGGTTGACTGACGACGACGGCGAACCGCGCTTCTGTGCCGAATCCGTTCTCTGGATACGCTTTTATTTGTATGTAGACGCTCTATCAGGCAAGTTGGATTTGACGTCCAAGAACAATGGAAGTGTCAACGGATTGATGTTCGATGAAAAAGGCCAAGGTAAACATTCACAAGCTTTAAATGTACTTAAAAAATACTAATGTTTATTTGCTCCAAGTTCACTGCTGGAGCTGATGTTCGACGGATGGCGCACGTTTTATTTTCACTTTCTTATTTAGGTTTTTATTGTTTGTAAGCATGAATCTACACGTTTCGTTGCCTAATCACACACGCACACAGTTTGATAACCTCGTTTTTTTTGTAGGTATATATAATTTCTCCAAAGACAAAGTGGCTAAGAAGAAAAAATAAACGTTAGCTGCTGTTTACGAATTGATATCGATAATTTAGTTATTATTTTTGAAAAATATTAACGCACATTAGAATATTTTCTTTCGTTTGTTTTTTTTTATTTAGGGGCAAAAGCCTTGGCGGTGATTTATTGTTGGTGGGTGGTGTATTGGTTGGTATTGGTATAAACGTAAAACGTTTACTGCTTGGATGGCATCTATCAAAAAACGAAGCCCAGCTTCGCCATTCCAAAGGAGCACAACATTTTCAACATTTTCCTTAAAAACGAAACACGTCGTTCATACACTAAACCACAAAATAAACTGGTCTTGAAGTTGTATCAAATAAGTGGAATTGTCGTTGTCCACACGTTGCGCATATGTAATCGTGTATATATCTGTATCGCTCTGATCGCGAGTGTGTGTGTATTATGTATATATATATATATATAAATATGCTCAAAGAAACCACCAACACACACTTATGTGTAATGTAGACGACGGGCGTTTGTAATCAAAACGATGAGATATTAATTTATTAAAAAATTGATAGTATTGCTCTCTCTATTCACGCCGTGTTGTTCAACAATGTTCACAAGAGCGAGCACAACACACAATCACACAAGTCAGTTTATATAACGCAAAACTTTAAATTGGTCAATTGGACGTATAACGATCTCTGGAACATATAGTTATATTACATAGTGTTTGTTAAGCAAATTGTTTGCGCGCCATTGACGTGTTTGTCAGCGGTGTTTATGGAGTGTCGCCGATTTTAATTGGCATCAATTTTCTGAAAATGCAAACGCTGTTGAACTGAAGATCTCTTCTGCTTGTTCTGCGGCTGTTTGAAATGCTGCTCTCTTTTCCGATGGATTGGTACACCCCGTACACGTTTGTGTCACCCTGTATGCGGCTGCAAAAGCAAGCGATCCTATCAATTGGGATCAATTGAAGAGGGCACCTCGAAATTGACAAAATTATTTTCAATTTAGTATTGATGTATTCCAATGTAATGGCGTGGCTTTGTCTCGGTTGTGTCGCAGATGAATCTTGGGGCCGCAGAGAGAAACTGAAAACAGAAGAAAGAAACAATAATATTATTACTATTGAAGTGTATTTTAATTTAGGGTTATTTATTATACGGCAATTGGTATATAATGTGTTGATTGGGAGTTGTGTTTGTTGATTGTGTTTGTGTGTGGTGCAATTTCATTAGAGATCTGAAGGCTGCGTTTATTTGTGATGAAGAATTTGAATTTGACCCGGACGAAATGGTACATTTTAAATAGTGGTGTCATTTTTCTATCGATGATGTAGTCACGTTGTTTGCCATTTAAAACCTAAGTTTAATTTGTTATCAAATAAAAAGAAATTATATTCGCCGAATACGATGAAGTGGGCGACACTATGCGGTCATTATTTAAGCTTGATTTGACAGCAACAAACGATGATATTCCTAAAAACTAAACCTAGTTTTGACGCCTAAAAAGTCTAAAAACTAAGATAAATCACGGCACCTACAGTGCGTACTAATTTCCAAAGCAACCAAAAGATGTAGGTTTAAAAAATAGTGCCATTTTAAAAAAAAATTGTGTCAAACTTTTTTTTTGTTACCATGCAAATGCATAATATTTTTGTCACACAAAAACCAGTTTGTTTCAAAAAATAAATAAATTTCCAAAAAATAAATTAAAAAACATAAACAATATTTTTACGCATTTTTTTTTAATATTTAAGTTCATTTGTTTGGGCACAAAGATTATTTTTAATTTTAACATTTATTATTTATTTTGGGCACAATTTTTTTTTATTTCAGCCATTGTAGGATGCAGGAGGGGGTAAATCCATTAGAATTTTTACTTGAAAACGTATATTCCACTTTATTTTTTTATATTTATATATAAATTTTAGGCTAACAATAAAATGTGCCAAGAAAAAAAAAATTGGCCCAAAAAAAAAATGCGTACCTAATTTACTACATGGATCAAAAAGTTTCCGAACTGTCATATAGATGGCACCACAAATGCAAAATCTAGTACGGTATTCGATAGCGACATCCTCTTTAAAGGTTATGTTTTAAAATTTGATGACAATCAGACCACACGATCTCAAATTATAGAATTTGACTTGAAGCAACTTTGGTGTGTCTGTTAAAGATGGATAAGAAAGAATTTGTTGATAAAGCATTGTTCTTTTTGGGAAAAAATACGAAAGAAGCGAAAGAGTGGCTAGATAAGCATTATTGGGACTCTGCTCTAGGGGAATCAACCGTCTTGGAATGGTATGATAAATTTAAACGGGGTAGTAGCGACGTTAAGGACGCTCAATGCAGTAGTCGCCCAAATACCGCTGGTAACAAATAAAACGTCAAAAAAAAATCCGCCAAATTGTTTTATAGAAAAACCAAAAAAAACTTTTAATAAAATACCTTTAAAACCAAAGAAGTTTTATTTCAAGAAACAAAAATTTGGTTTTAAAGTCATAGGAGGGATGAAGGACTAACATTAAATTAATTAGGAGCTCATCAATACAAAGAAAATATTATTTATATTTGAAAACACTAAAGTACCAAAAATTGTCTAATATGTCTAACTTAAACACTACTTCATTTCATCGAAAAACTGAATAAAGTCACTTACAAATCCTCAAATACTTCAATATTTATATTTAATTATTTTAATTTAAAAGAATGATTGGATATGACCTCCATATATATTTTATAAATACTATAATTAATAATATCTATCTGCCATCCAACTATCAACCCAATATTTCAATTTTTATTTAATTAAAAATTCAAAAGTGGTTTAAATTTAGTCCTTTATTCTATAAATTATCATATTAAATTATTTTTTAAGATTCTTTCATTTTGAATGTTTTTTCAAAAAATTTTGGAACAATAATAAACAAACTATGTTTTCAATTTTTTTTTCAGAAACATCCTAACACATTTTTAGGTTCTTATTGATATTTTTCATGGGTTAAAGAATTGATTCTTTTAAATAATTAATTGATCTTTTTATTCTCAGGATTTTGTTTTATATCATTATACCTATAATAATATTTAGGAGTACATTTTTTTTGGTGATCAATCATTTTTATATTGGAATAGTCGTTTTTTTATACAATATTGTATTTTTGGTGAGCGCTAAATGATTAGCTATATATTTTTTATATATTTATAGTATATAGTATATATATATACCTTTATATTAAAACAACGTAACTAACTCAAATGGAAGTCTATTTTAAAATATCCGGTGGATAAAATTGTGGTAAGAGCTAATTTCGTATTCCTATATTATAAAAATATAATAATAAAATAATGTTTAACCCGCTCTGATCCCACATAAACCCACCTATGGCGTAGAAGTCGGTAATAATCAAAAGCATCGCGCACCGCAGGCCCCAAACGGCCGCACGCGAGGAAATGGAGCGCAGTGTGTGTTGCGTCAAAGAAGCATGGATTAAAATATCGATAAGAGCTATAAACCTTCTATACGATATTGTGAACGTATATGTATATTGTATATGTATGTATGTATTAGTGACCGGTTTGGAAAATTTCAAATATGATAGAATATATACACACATATATTTACTTATTTTCTCCCAAAACAACAAAATGCCTGAAATGTAGGTTAAATAGAGATAAGATTGAAGACACAACGACGCTGTGAGAAGAACGATAAGAAAATACTTTTATATATAGTATTATGTTAGTATAATGTTTGTTTGTATAATTATATAGTATATATAGTATTTTTCAGTATTATAATATACACATATATTATGAATATTGTTATACAAAGTATTATTTTAAATATTATTACTAAAATCGAGGCGCATTGCACTTCGAGAATATGAATACACGTGTGAAATAATATCAATAATATTGATAATATTATTATTATTATAAGGAATTTCTGATTATAAGTATATATAATAAAAATATTATAAATACAATAATAACAATAATAATAATATTATCAATAATATTGTGAGAATAATAAAAATATAGCTAAAAAACATTATACTAAAAATAATAATGATAATAATAATAATATCAAATAATAATCGATAATATCGGTAATATACAGAGAATATATTCTCACGTATTCACGCTAATGTTGCATATTGACGATAATTTTATGTATTTATTCAGCCTAAGCCTAGTCAAATACACAAATTATCACCACCATTTTTTTTCCTACTTATTTAAAATTTTAGGGCTATGAATTTTTCCGCTTGTTTTTTAAATGATAATATAAGCATATAAAATGTTAGTACAAAAAAGAATTTCGAAACGCATGAGGTGCAAAAGACGTTTAACTACCTAAAATCCAATAAAATAATAAATAAAATCGACTAAAATAATAAATAAAAATATATTGAAATATTTTATTTTTGAACTGCCACAGAAGAGTTTGTCACAATTTATATAAAAAAGGAATTAGAAACATTCTTTTAATATTATATATGAGTTTTAAAATAATACTACATACATTTTTTAAATATAGGACCGAGGCACTATAATGTGAAATATTACTCTATGACCAGCTCCCTTTTGTTTTTTTAGATTTCCTTACATATTTCTTCCGAGACAAATGAAGTTCTAACGCAGGTATACAAAAGTTGTACTGTTGTAAAAACTATATGTATGAGTACGCGAGATTATATTCGCGAGTACTCTTATAATGCGATAATATCCGTGATATACTATGTAATATCAATAATATATTAGGAATATCTTGAGAATATTATAAAAATATCGAGAATATTAAAAATAATATGGAAATATGAAAAATAATATGGAAATATGGAAAAATATAATGGAAATATGAAAAATAATATGGAAATATGGAAAAATAATATGGAAATATGAAAAATAATATACTGCGTAAAAGCTATATGTTTTAGTACCCGAAATTATATTTGAGAGTACTCTTATAATGCGATTATATCCGTGATATATTATGTAATAATAATGGAATATCTTAAGAATATTTAAAATATATAATTAATATTTAATGTAATACCAAAATACTTGAGAATATTATTAAAATATCGAAAATATTAAAAATAATATGGAAATATAAAAAATAATATGGAAATATGAAAAATAATATACTGCGTAAAAACTATATGTATGATAATATCCGTGATATACTATGTAATATACATTAGGAATATCTTAAGAATATTGAGAATATATAATTAATATTTAAGGTAATACCAAAATACTTGAAAACATTATAAAAATATCGAGAATATTAAAAATAATATAAAAATATGAAAAATAATATTCTGTCGTAAAAACTATATATATATATATATATGTGAGTACACGAGATTATATTTGGGAGTACTCTTATAATGCGATAATAACCGTTATATACTATGTAATATCAATAATATATTAAGAATATCTTGAGAATATTGAGAATTATGTAATATCAAAATATTTGAGAATATATAATTATTATTTTATGTAATATCAAAATATTTGAGAATATTATAAAAATATCGAGAATATTGAAAATAATATGAAAATATAAAAAAAAAATATTACAAAATGTAATTTTATGATGTACACACTTTTATGTAGTAAAACGGCCTTTTTTCTAATATTATTATTAATATTAGTTTTGACTGTCCCACCTTTAATTGAAAATTAATCACTTTTACGTATTTTTACGTAAAATCATGTGCAATATCGTCATCGTGTATTTTGTTGTTGTTTTTCAATTATGAGACTTAACGTCAGAAAATTCTCGCAGTGTAGCCCTCCAGTAATATAAAATATTTAGATAGATATAACTTCTTTTATAATACTTACAGAAAAATATGTTAAGTATTATTTAAAGCAGATTAAAAGATCTACAATGCTTCATATTTAGCCACTTGGGTGGAACCCTGGTAGCATAGTTTTTGATTTTTTTGTGTGACGTTTTTTTGGATTTCAGTTCTTAATTTTCTTGAATTCCAACACGATATTTGGAGTGTTGTGCCAATCGTAAGAATTCAGTAATTTCATGCTCATTTTCATATAACAGAAATAAAAAGAACGATCCTAATAATATGAGTAAAACATACATATTTAATTGTTCGCAGTTTTAATTGACCTTGATGCTACTCAGAAGATATAAATCTATGCGACAAGATCTTCCCTGATTCAAACGTAACATATGTAATAACTAATAAGTATATACTCGGTGTATTTTATATAAAATGTGTATATGTAAACTCTCGTATACACTGCACATCGTTACACTCACAAAATACGCGCACAATTGTAAGACATACATCTTAATAGATCTTGCCCTCATGCGAAAGAATTATGTTTCAATGACAAATTAATTGTGCTGATTAGGCCAAATGCTGGCGTGTGTGTACTGTGCACGCGCAACATTTGTACTTATGAACAGCGCGTGAGGACTTAGGAATGTGTAATGTGCTTTCAATTGAAACAAATGGGTTGTATGCAAATATTTTCTCTGCGCAAAGATTGCTGTGATAATGTGTGATGACTGATGATGGTTTGACAAGAGGGTAAATATTCAACGGGATGAAAGGCCGTTTGGTTGGGTAGAAGTATAAATGTCTTTTTTTAAATCAGTATTTAGTATAAAAATATTAACAAAAGAGGAAGATGTATTTCTACATTTATTTTTTCAAAACCTAACCCCAAAACCCAAACAAATATAGATTCCTGTCAAAGCGGTTTTTCATACGGTTTTTTGTATATGTAGAATAATTAAATCAAGACTTTTATCAAAAAACCTTTATTTATAACTGGAAACTATGGAAGCAATAGCATTTAAAGAGTTTTACTTTAATTAATTACCCGTGACCAGTCGAGATGTGTGTCATCAACATTTGTCAAACAAACCGGTTATCTCTGTTTATAGTATAAATTACCGGTTTTATTCCTGACCAGCTTAGGAAATAGAGAAAATATACTCAAACATAACCTACATTAACTAAAGTTATTAACCATATACGAACACTAAAATAAAATTAGCAATTACCTTAGGCTTTAGCATACAGATTTGTTGAGACTTTATATTAGCGGTGACTTACAATTTACCCACGCTCAAGGATATAAAGATAAACACAGCTGCAAAGGCACTTAATATGTGCGAGCTTATACACTTTTATGTCATAATCAATCATGTCAAATAAATTGTAGGTAAAGCCAAAGCATAAAGCTTTATTGAGCAATACAGTGTTGCATTTGCTATGCAAACATATGTATATTTATGTTTTTGTATGTATATTATGTATAAACATAAAATAAGTCAAAGAAGAAAAGTTGTATTTGTCTTTACTCGTATAGAATCAAGCAATCAAAAAATGATTATACTTATTTTATTCACGACGTTCTAAAATCGCGTAGAGCGGCTCTATATCATTTTAGAGTTAAGACTTGCTCTAGCTTAGAGCCGACATTTAGAACGCGTTTTAAAATTTGGATTTATTGACGCGATTTAGAGATTAGTTATGCATTGTCTACGTTGGGCTGAGTTTTAGTGCTAGTTTTAGGAGAAGAACCCCCAACACCGAAAAAAACGTTTTATTTCTAGGATAAAACCCCTTAGGGGGAGAGGGGTTCAAAGATTTGTAAAAAATAGAAATATGAATAGATATTTCGGAGCGTAGATTTGTAAAAAAAATTAAACAAAATATTTTGGAGCGTTCCATAATTTAAGGTAAGCGTGTTTGGTCTCAAATTAAAGATATTTAAAATGTTTATAATTTAAAATATAATTTAAAAAGGTTAAATTTTTTTACAATTTGCTATAGACGGAGGTGGGGTTGGGAAAACGAAATAAAAATACGCTATTATTTTATACAAGTTCAAACCAATACAGAGCCGTAAACTTTAGGGCTGTATAATGGCCTTTACCCCCACCACCCTAAAACAATCTGAATTGTTAAAAATTTGTCAATTTTTAAAATATATCAAGTCAGTTTCTTCCAATTTTTTTTTCAATTATAGGTATTAAAATAGAATACCTTTAATTTGAGACCAAACACGCTTAAATTACAAACGCTCTGAAATATTTTTTTTTCAATTTTTTTTACAAGTCTTTGAACCACTCCCCAACCTATAAGGGGATCATATCCTAAAAATAAAATGTTCTCTTCCAAGTTTCCTTCTGTCGACTTCTAACACGACTGCCTTGAGGGTTCCATTGCAGAGCTTGAGATGCAATGTTTTTCGAACCATGCCGCAAGGTGTGATCGATCCACTTCCACTTTCTACGTCTAACTTGCGGCCATCTAATGCCCAAGATCCGTCTCAAGCAGTAGTTGACAAAAGTTTAAAGTTTTCCGGTCAGGGTAGAGTTAACTTTTCACATCTCGCAACCATAGAAAAGAACCGATTTCACATTGGAATTGAACAATCAGAGCTTTGTACGATTTGAAATCTGAGTTGAGTGCCAGATAAGGCTAAGTATCGCAAAAGCAGCTTGAGCTTTGTTGACTCGGGCACAAATATCAATATCTGTGTCACCATCAACAGTCAACAATCTCCCAAGGTAGCAGACTTTTTTTTATCAACAATCTCAACGGAAGTACCGTTGAGTTGGATGGGCTGCCCTCGTTTGCTTGTGTTGAGCCGCATTTATTTGGTTTTCTTTGCGTTGATTTGAGGGCCGACTTGCAGAAGTTTGAAGGTTCTTCAGAAATAAGTCAGCATCTAGAAAGCAAGCATCGTCAGCTTATTCAAGGTCTTGTAAGGTGTCGTACAAGCCCCATTGAATTCCGCGACCACTAATAATTAGTATCTATAAGGACGTCATCTAGCACTGCGATAAATATCAGTGGCAAGAGAAGACATCCTCGCCGCACTCCACTATTCACGACGAAGCTCTCCAAGAGTTGGCCGTTATGTAAGACGCGACAAGAAGATCCTGTATACATCTCTTTCATGATGCTGATTATATTCGAGTGTACACCCCGGCGATGTAGTGCCTGCCAAATAGCTGTTCTGTCGACGCTATCAAAAGCTTTTTTCGAAATCGACGAACATTGCATCCCCAGTGTATGTATATTCGGTTGATTGTTCCATAACGATCTTGTTATTTATGTGATCTATGCACAAATACCCTGTACACGGAACTCTGCTTGTTGGCGTCGCAGGGTTTTTTCGATATGGAGCTGTACCCTCGAGAGAATAATCTTTACCACGGTCAGCAGACAAATACCTCTCTAGTTATCGAAACGGCGCAAGTCGCCTTTCTTGGGCAGTTTAACGATTATTCCAGATTTCCATGAATCTGAAATCGACTCGTCCTCCCATGCTTGAACCAGCATGGGAAGCAGGATCTCCGTTGCTCCGCTTTGACGAGTTCTATCGGGATATTGTCTGCTCCAGCAGCTTTGCCGGAGGCTAGCTTAACTATTGCAGCAGTTACTTCAGTTCGACTAGGGGGCTTATGGATATAGGCAAGGATGAACAGCTCAGTGGAAGAGCCAGCGCAAGAGTGTTATGCTCTAGCTCGCTGTTGAGCACTTTCTCAAAGTCTTCATCTATTGAGATGTTCACCATCTATAGACAGTGGGTTACCGCTGGCATCTTTAACGGGATATCTCGTGTTGTATTTATAGTTTGTGAGCTCTTTCGTTATCCGATAGAGTCTAGCTGCGGCTTCTTCTGCTGTTGCTAGCCTGCTGACCTGTCTTCTCTTGTCGCATCTTATACTTCTCTTTACGAGACGGTGCATCGAGGAATATTGAGCACTGAGTTCCTGTTTTTGGCGTCTGAGCCTGGCGCCGGACAGTTTGACTTTCAATTTACTACGCTCAGTATTTAGGTGCCATAACTCGTCAGAAACCCAGTGTTCTCTTCCTCTTTGCCGTACTCCATCGACTTCATCTCCACTGCAGCGGAAAGCATTACATATGCTTTCCCACCTTCCAGACAGTGGTTGATTGCTGTTTACCAGTGCTATAGCTTGTCTTCAGTTCCCTGCAGAACCTGTGGCAGGTTGTGTACCGGTGACTTTTCTTACGCCTGTAAAAACTATTATTTCAAATGTGATACACCATAATTTTACGGGCGTAAGAAAAGTCACTCGATTCGATTCGATTTTGACCATGCCTTCCCATAACATGGGTCAACCCTTCGTTGTCTGACCCTATTTTGGCGTTAAAATCACCAAGAGTGACAATGATGTCAGTGCGGGAAATGACGGCTAGAGTTGCCAAGAGTTCTTCATAGAACTCTTGTGTGGACGTGAGGTCGGATGGCTCGGTAGGCGAGTAGCATTGGACGCGGGTGACGTTACGTATCTTCGTTCTCAGCCTAGCAGTCATGATCCTCCCCGAAACAGGGTCCAGGAAATCAGACTTGCTTTGGCTTGGGGAGATAGAGCAATCCCTCGCGGCGTGTTGTTTCATGGGATGCTCTACCAGAGAACAAGATTGTGTAACCGTCAGACTCGGACAGTTCTCCAGAACCGTTAAGCCAAGTCTCGCTCAGTCCAATATCAAGTAGCTTGTACCGTCTCATTTCGTTAAGAACCTGCTCGCGCCGTCCTTCCGCAAACAATGTTCTAACGTTCCAAAATCCAACTCGTGTTCGGTGTTTATAGCCAAGGGTCGTTACCGTGTTTCCAGTCCGCATCCGAGTGTTGTGTGATTCTGTAATATATTATTTTCGACAGAACAGGTTATTAGCCCATTGCTGTCTAGTTTGGGGTAGGGCTGCTACCTAGCTGCTTCCAAACAAGTGGGTTTCTCGGTGCACCACTCTAAGTTAGACCCTCACGCTGCCGGTGACCTCCTTAAGAGGTTTGTACGCCCCGTGATAAGTTGTACACCCGAACTGTACAACTCTCGGATGATTTTCTAGCTAACCCAACAGAGTCAGGAGACCTCAAATCATCCGGGTGCCTACCACCTGAGGCAACAAATTGAGATAATATCATATTAGTGGAAGCATTCTTCGGCATGCCGCTATATTTTTGAGACACCGAAGTGCCTCTTCACCTGCTACCTGAGACAAGGTACTCAATTAGTACTCGCTCAGATTGCGACATATATAGCACCAGTAGTCCATACTAACTGGGACTTGGCAAGCCACCGTTGACCCCCTAAAGGAGTTTTAAGATTACCATGGTTTTATTCGAGCAATGGTGTGGTAAAATGTTTGGCAATTGTTTTTTTTTAAAACAAGTGTTTTTACAATATTTTAGGTTGGCCGGAATACCCAAAGTCATCTCAGGATTCTTAACCCATCAAAATAAATTTTTGAGTGTAAAAAACTCGATATCGATTATCTGTAACCAATACAATTAAAAAACAAATACCAAAAATATAAAGCCAATTCATGAGACGCGATTCAAAAACACAATCAATATTTTTTTTTTGTTCGTATGCATTCTGGTGATTGGATTCTGCCAAGGTCGTGTATTTCACTTGCATGCTGTTGTTGTATATAATCTATACGTTAACTGTAATTTGTTAGAATATATATTATATACATATATACCCATATACGAATATTGTATAATGTTAATTAAATCTTCGAAAACAGCGACTCACCATAAAACGACCGAAATTGCGAACCTTATATGTTTGTCCAGTCAATGCGCTATAAATCGAGATATTTCTGTTCAAGCTTTTAATTTGCGGCAGGAAATGGTGTTTATTTAATATGTACTATAATATGTGTATTAAAGGCACTATTCATCGGTTGATGTGTTTGTTCATTCATGTTTGAAATGCGCCTCATATAGTCGGTGTTAATTGCTATTAAACAAAACGTATGATTGATACTAATGAATTTTCATGTGGATATACTGTTTTTCTACTCTAATTTATAATACGAAATACTACATGTTGAAAATGCCAACGTATATTCATTATAATGGTTATTTCAGACAGATTTTTTCTTCTTCTCGAATTGTAATTGTTTGTTTTGTGAACGCAGTCGCATCTGTTTATTTTTGTAATCAAATGTTTTGTTGTTGTTGTTATTTATTTATAAAGAACCAATAATATTGCAGATACGATGTATCTGTATTCAGGTATATATATATATATATATATGTTTTTATTACAATGATGGTGTTGTTTTAACAGCAAATATAATAAATATTTCATGACTGTCGGATTTTGACCACAAGCACAATTTTATGAATAATTTGTTATATTTCTTTATTTGTAAGTATATTTGTGAATTTGGAGCTTGCATCATTAGCGGCGATAAATTGACGCTATTTTCATAGATATTATACTCGAAAAAGGGATAAAAATGGCCAAAACCAATGTGCTCTAACTTTTAATGGATGTGCTCTAATGTAATATAGGTAATGCAGACCTTTCAATCCAAAATATTTTGCGCCAGTCCTAATTATAAGAACTACAATCTTTTGAAGGTGTAAATATTAGTTTTCTGCATTACCTAGAGCACATACATTAATTTAGAATTACACAGCGGAATCTATTAGAGTGTCATTTTTAATTATCCAGCGTACATTTTTTAATTTACAAGAGCACAATATATTTTTTTCTAGAACACCATCTTTTTTTACTAGAGTACATTTTGATAAATATAATGAAAAATATTTTTTTTAAAAGTTCGCATAATTTTGAATCATGGTAAATGAGAAAAATAGAATTCAATTAATTCATTCAACTTATAGAATTAGAAACCAGATTTAATTCAAAATTATTTAAATTTGTTAAATGAGTAGTTTAAGCTGTACGAAACTTTTGTTCCAAAAACATTGCTGTGCGAAAACTTTTTAAAGTCACTGAAATTTATTTTATATTAGGGCAAGTTTTTGAATTATTGGTGTAAAACTATTTTTCGTCATCATTTGCAATTAAAACATTATATAGTTTTTATTTTAACTCAAACATATTTGATTATCATTTTTATTGGTATTTACATGTTAAGGGCATACAATAACTTCATTCTATCAAGTGTTAATTTATTTAAAAGATCGTGGTAAACAGAGATGTACCCATCAAAATATTTGCCCAGTTAAAACTTCCTAACCTTGGGTATAAAAAACGTATCTACTTTATTGTGTATTTTTCTATGTTTTTCTGCATAATACTGTTTTTAATTTTATATTTTAAATGTAAATAGTTCTTTGAGCTTTTCTTTTTGGCATCTGATTTGTTTTTATGTTCAGATTCTCAACTGTGTTCGTTTATTATCATTATTATTATTATTATTTTATTATTATCATTATTATTTATAATTTTTTTGATAAATAAGTAAGATATAGCGATCCGTGATCCTCGTCTCATCACCGCTTAGATGACATATGCGCTACAATGGAATTGTCTTCGCTCTTTTTTGAGCCGATTGCCCTTGTTTTGACTGTTCCTTTGTCTCAGGTGTGTAGTGATGGACCCATGTTTTATCCGTGGATATGAATCGACGAAAAACTCGGCTTTATTGTTGTGAAATTTGGTTAAACACTGGATTCAAACGTTCTAACAACCCATCTTTAGCATAGCTTTCTCATGTCCAAATTTTCAGTCAATATGCGATGTACAGCACTTTTTGAAATGCCTTCCATGTCGCTAGCTCGCACGCTTTCAGCGGACGGTCATCAATACCATTTTGTGGATTTTCTTTACCAATTCTGGCGTGGTCACTTCATCTGGTCGAAAACTGCGAAGTTCGTCTTGTACGGCCTCGTTTGAAATCTGCTACCCAATATTTTACTGTTTGAAACGAAGCAGAAGACTCTTCCAGAGTAGAATCTAGCTCAACTTTCCTATTGATTGAGGCATTTCAAATGAAAGTTCGAGTATTGTATCACGCCCGAAAATTACACGAAGTTTGCTAGCGGTTCAGCGGTTTCACAATGATAACGAGTTGTTCTTTTGTGTAGCGCTCCATATTTAATAATCTAAACAATCATAGAAGATAGCTGTCAAATTTCATAGCTGCCGCTTGCCAACAAAAATGGCGCTAAATTTAAAACGGGCACTCTATTGGGACACCCTATATTAAACTAGTTCATTGGTATTGAGCAGTGTAACTTCAGTGTTATTGCTGGTCGACGGCACACCACAAAATACAATACAATGACAGTGACAGTTCAGATAACTGTCACCGTTCACTAAACAAATACGAACATGAATCAATCTGCAGAGTATAATATAGAGACATCTATTGAGTAATAGTATAACTTTTGAGAAGCTTTAAAAACTTCTTGAGAGGTGAAGTTCGACTATATTTTATGCACATTTTTTGGATTATTTATGAACGCCTTTGAATTATTGTTTTTATCAAATTTTGATTTTATTTATATATTTTTTTATTAATTTTGTTTTATTTTATATACGTTTTCTTATAATTATAAACAATATATTTTAATCCAAAAAATTATAAAATGGATTTTAAAAAATATATTTTTTACCTCTCGGTTCTAGGTATTGGAAGTATTTTAGCTGACTTAATAACAATAATAACCTATAGTGAAAATAGAGACCAGGTCTCCAATTAGAGACCAGCTGCATTTTCATTGTTTACAAATTCGCTAATAGCCTTCTTTAATAATGGCTGCCAAACAAGTACTGAACAAAATGGCGTCGTCAAATTTTAAACCTAACCTTTATCAGGTTAATACTTTCTACCGCAGTCATTCTTTTCAAACATAACCGCCATCTATACGTCAGGTCGGATAGTTCTATGACCACCCTGTTATTATAAGTAAACAATAAAAAATCTCACCACGTATCATTTGCATAAATTTAATTAAACCCAATAAAACACATTTTCGTATTACATGTCAGACAATCTTTGAAATACTACAGCCTAGTTTGAAATACTTCGTAGTGGTGATTCAGAGCTTTTATAGTATGTAGTTTTGTTAATGTCTTTAAAGCTCCGGTTGAAGTGGAGCGCGCAAAGAAAATGCGCCGTACTCGACTATGCACAAGTGCCATAGCACACATTGTGCAAGGTTCATGCGTTAAATAGACATCGTATCCCGTGCACAGGTAAGGACCGTACTTGTCAAGATTTGAGCCATCCGTAGATGTCACCTCATCTGTGGGTGCTTGTGAACGGTGTACGCGTTGTGCTCCATAACTTATCGACTCGAAACGTCCGTCGGTCAAAAGATCACGTACATTTTGTTCCACACCATTGTAATCTAAATCGTCATCCACTTCAGGGGTGGTTGTAACCGAATGGTTAAGCTGTTCCCATGCACCACCACCCTGAGATCTAGCCACCATATCGATTAGCACCATGGAACAATGCATAAGCGGATGCAGATCGGTTCGATCCATTCCAATGCCTACCACTCTACCAGTACGAGAATCAACTGCCACACCAACCTTTCGTCCTGCAGAGTGTTCCGACACAAACTCAGCCATACGCACGAGAGTCAAGTGAAACTGCGTCTGCGTCTCTGTGAACATACTGTGATTGTACATCGATTCCAAGTACTTATTCGGATGGAATTTACAGGGCCACTTTGAGTTGGCCTCATCGTATTGCCACCGTAACTGTGGCAGGGTGTCTGCCACCGGGCACACCCTTACGGATTCCGATAGTGCAGAAACTATTTGTGATTTCAGTCCTCGATGAGACAGAAAGCTCTTAATTAGAAATTGTAATAACCGCTGGTCATCAAGTCTAGTTTCCGGCTGTGTCAGAGCAGATTTGATTGTATTCTCATTTATTTCCTTGTTAGAATCGCTTAGCAAACATGTACGAAATTCTAACTCCTCATCGTATAGCCTAGACACATGTTCCACTGGACACAAAAGAATGGCCTGCTTGTCACGCACACGTTTCAAGTGCTGCATACCGGGTAATGGCAAAAATCGATTAAGTTCCGCCATTATTTGGGATGTAAGCTTTGTGTCAGTTATAAGGGCTATGTATACGTTAATAGTACGTACAGGGAGTGTCAATTCGTCGGCGAATATCGATTGAATTGCTACGGGTGGTTGTGGTGGTGGTGGCGGTGGGGTTGGCGGTGATGGGGAAAGTTTGGAGGGTTTGTAGTGACCGTCCACTGGCTCATCGGACGATACGAGACGGGCCCGTTTGGCCAGTGGCATAGATTCCGTTGCTGTCCTGTCTTTCATGCTCTGCAACAGAACAAAACCTATATTTTCTTCTCGTGTAAATAGGTTTTCAAGCTTTTTTTTGATTTATCTGTTTTATGTTTTATTGAAAAGATACTTTTGCTGTTATTTTGTACGGTCTATTTTTGATTATACATATTATATATTCTATACAGTATAAAATATACATTAAGACGTATGTCGGTTGCGATGCGAGGTCATGAAACTTTATATCATTGTGGTCTTCTATACTAGGCCATTATGCAAACACACTATTGATTTATTTTCTATTTACACAGTGTGTAATTTTCCATTATAATATAATTATAATTTAAAAATTTCAAGATTATCTTGATCCATATAAATTGATTTTGTACATTTTCGCGCCAATTATTCATTAAGTGCCCAGCCCAAAGAACGTAATTTTCATTTATAATACGTTTCCTGAACACATTTTATTTGAACTCATATGTTGTCTAGAATTTCATGTGCTCCAGTATAAAATGAAAGCAGAAAAAAAAACACATCCGGTAATTCAGAGAAGAGTACTCGAGAGTGCGTGCTTTTAATGTGTATGTATACGCGTCGCTTTAAGCACACACCCACGAGCTATATTCCTCTTCACACACACGCTAACAATGTAAATATATATATATATATATATATATAATTCTACGCGTTTTTGTATGGATGCGTGCGTGTGTGTCAGTGTGTATACTATATACAGTCCACAGTAGCGGATAAATAAATAATTCATTTGACGCAAATTAGATTTAATCTATAGTGTGTGCTAACTGGCCCTATGTCCTACAAAAAGGGAATAAAGGACCAGAGATGGATTGAGTGTTTTAGGTAATGTTTACCAAGAGGGGGAAATAAACAAATGTGTGGTTCTAAAAGCCACCATCAAAGCTTTCAAATGCTTTGTTTATTATTTAAAAAAAAACTGATAATTTAAAAATATAAATTGTAATTTGCAATCTAATTAAAAAAAATAATAATAATTAAAAAAATATTTTGAATTCTGCAATCTAATTAAAAAAATAAAATTTAAAAATGGGCAATAGGGTAGGTCTTTTGAAATTGAGATCATTTTAGAAAAAAAAATGGGAAAAAATTACGGCCAAGCTATAAAGTTGATAAATAAAAAAAAAAAATTTTTGGCAATTAAAAAAAAACTATTGTCAGTGTATTGCATTTTAAATTTAATACTAAAATATGAAAAAAAAAAATTAAACTGAAATATCTCGAATGATAGTTTTTTAGTGTTATATTTTATTAAGTTTTTTTTTTAATTGAAATAATTTACTATCTTTTTGAATTTTTTGTTTAAATAAATCAAAAATAATTATTCAAAATTAAAATTTAACTAAAATTTTAAGTGTTTTTTTTTATTCTTTAATTAAAAAAATGTATCAAAAATTGAAATAAAAACTATTTTCTAAAATAAATTAGATTTTCATTTTCCAAAGTACTTCGATTTACTAGCATCTTTTTTCATTTATATAAAACTCCAAGTTTATTATATTTTTCTTTAAATACTAAACCAGAGCAAAACAACATTATAATCTGCACAACTTTTTTTTGTTGGGTGCAGCAACCATTATTTTGTAAGTGGAAAATAATTTTCCGATTTTTTTTTTTTGGGGTTTAATTTGAATTGTACATGGAATTATTAGCTTATCATTATAAAGTTACATTTTAAAGGATGAATACTTTCAAATTTTCTGACACAAATTTATAAAAAAAAAACGAAATATTTTGAATGTAATTTTAATGTCTATGGACAACGGATAGTAAAAAACAATATACAATTTTCTGACACCAATTTAGACAAAAAAAAGATTGAAAAAAGAATTTATTTAAAAATAAAATAAAAAGGTAACAATATCGAAACAAAAATATTTTAAAATACATTTATCCGTAAATAAAAAATAATCTAATTTTCTGACACCAATGCAGGTAAAATTAAATAAAATGTAATTTAACGTAGCGTCCATGGACGACGG
>JAAAKO020004766.1:0-20360 GCA_010015015.2 Bolitophila cinerea | reverse complement strand
CATTGGGTTGAACGCGCAAAAACACGTCCGCTCAACCCAGCTGCCAACACAAGAGTGACAAAAATACATGAAAACACATACACCAAAAAATACACAGTACACGGAGAAATCAAATCTTCGGTTTATTTTCTCGCCGAATGCCCGCACTAAGCCATCTAAGATGATGTGTGTTTCACTTACACCAGATTTCCCGTGATGAATTCCACCGATCGCAGAGTTCACTAAGAAATCTGGTAGATTTCCGTATTGCGACAGTCTCTTAGAAACGGTTTTAGTACAATGAGTCCTCCTGGTGGCCTACGTGCTGGACTAGTCTCTTTGAGACGGTCCCCCATCCCCACATCATCAGCATCATACGGTTTTTAACAGTCAGCAAGAGTTTGGAGCAAAGCCTTTATTCTAGCTTTACTAAATGCTGGATATAAAAAAGTCAAAATCCATGTTTATTCTCATTTAAAGCTTAAGATAAAGTTTACTATGTTTTAATATAATATGCTGATAATCTCATTATAGACAGCAAATGTAATGAATTATTATCCGAATGAGAAACCATTTTAAACAGCAATTTCTTTTATCAAAAATCTTGAAGATATTTAAAATTATCTTGGAATCAAGATTAACTGAAACATAAGTGGTATTTTTGCTATTAATCATTAATCATATTTCAAAAATTTTAAGCGATTTCGGATTAGCTAAAATTTCTGATGTGCCAATCATCGTTATTGATGGACAATAATTACTACAGAAAATGGATTGGATGCTTGCTAACATTTATGTGTCAGTTTACACAAGACAAGACATATGGGCAATTATATCTATTCTTGCACAAAAAGTAGACAATCCAAATCAGGAAGATTAAAATGAATTGTAATATCCTAATTACTTGAAAGTTTCTATACACCTATCAATGTTATTAGGCCAAATCAGACAATGATCAGGACTTATTATAGTTATGCAGATGCAAATTGGGCAGAAAGTAGAATGGATCAAGAATTTAATAGCGGTTATATGTTTTTCTTTGGCGGTGTCATCAGTTGGAGTTGAACTGAAGTCTTTGCTTTGTATGAAACAAGTAAAAAAACACATTTAGTATACATTTTTACAGTAGTCTTTGATTTAGTGTGTAATTAGAAATGGCGCAAGATCCTAATATATTTATTATAAATACATTTTTTACCGGTATAAAATCCGTTGTATTCCGTTTTAATTTTCTGGTACACCTTAATGTAAAGATAAATAACAAAAACACACACTGTCACAAAATGCACAATTTATTTTGTATTTATCTATATTTATATCTTGATCACTTTTGGATATACTTTAAACGGAAGAGTTGTTTTCTAGAGCGATGTTCACTAAAAACTAAGCGCAGCACCAATTTCACCATGTTTATATAGTCCGTTTTTCCGGCAAAAGGGGACTACTACATTATAATATATAACCCAGAAAATGGAATACACACATACATATACGATATACATAATATAATATACAAATATTGGGTGCATGTAAATAAATATGAATCGTTGGGAAAACGGAAAACGCCCGCGTAAATATTTTTACTGCTTGCGTTTTAGCGAATTTGCTGAGGCGGCAATAGATTTGTTTAATTACTTCTTCTATACGGCTTATAAGTTTTTATGCTCATCAAGTTTGCTATAATTTATATAAAATATGATAAGGTCAATGGTGAGCATTAGGAAGAGCTGTGTGTTTGTATGTGCCTAATATACTCTGGAGGGTTGTCCATTTGCTTGAACAGTTTTTTTAACATAATTATATCATCTAAAGGGTACACGTTACAGTTGCTGTTGGGTGCCCTGTAATTTTGTTAATTTGACCTACATAGTTATTTTATGAGTACATATAAAACTCTCTGCTATGCAAATACGTCAGGATGAAGCGAGCATTTTTTTATATGTTTACATTTAGACAACCCTATAAAGTACGAACGAACGTTTCTATTCACTGGACTTTAGTTTTGTGCATAGATGAACTCAGGATTATAGTATAGTACGAGTATATAAAAACATTCGCATAGCATATATTCGACTAATATCACCCCAATATCAACAAGTGTTTCAACAAATTGCTAAATTGCCTAGACACAACAAATATAAGGCGCATGAAGAAGGCACATTTTAATGAGAAGTGGGTGGAATTGTTATGTATATATTATATAGTATATAAATGTATAATATATACAATGTTTAAATATGTCTGACAAAGCGTATATAATTTGTAAATCCCTATTTTATGAATAACTGTTGCGTTAATTTTACATAACATTTGTCGTGGTTTTGTTTTTATATAATTTTTTGTTATTTAAAGAATATTAATTATTTTCTGAAACATATATTGATTTAATTTTTATTTGTAATAAAATCGATCATCTGAACAATTTTGCCTCCTTCACAGCTTAATGATTACGACCTAACTAATAAAATAAAAGAGGTTAGGAGATTGACCTTTAAGAGAAAGTTGGCATGCAGACAGGCCTCAAATTGCAGACCTATTAGTATTTCAAATACTAGTATATCTTAGTATTTTAGTATTTTAAATACGAAGTATTTGTTAATGTGTCACTTGTGCTGAACTGAGTCAACAACAACACATACTCAATTGTCAGGAGTTCTACAGAATTTTAAAATCAAATTACATATTTTTTACATATCTCTATGTACAAAAATCTGTATTAATCTAATTAAGTATAACAAACTGGTAACATTAACTAAGGCATCACAGTGGTTTAAATTGCAGTTTCCGCGGTCTTTATATAACTTTTTTTTCCTGGTAAAGGTAAATTTTAAGGAAATATACAAAGTAAATGAGTCTATCAGAATTCAGAAGTGGGATAATAATAGGGACTTCCGAACTTTGACAGTTGATAGCGGCTATATTGTTGAAGCGACATCTGTCAAATTGGATGTAATTTATTCTGTCTGTTTTGCCTAATCTGCATGGACAGACAGATGTAGCGTTCAACAACACGTGCAAATGATAAACATTGTTTTATAAAAAAGTGTTTTTTTTTGCTATTTGGTCACCGAGATCGTGCGATTTGACACCGTTAGACCTTTTTTGTGGGGTTTTCTTAAATCGCAGGTCTATGCAAATAAGCCACAATGCCCCAAACCAGCTTTGAGAGCGTTAAGTGCATCCTGATTTACTTCAGGATTAGTACTTGATAGCTGGAAATAGCTTCAAGAGCTTATACGCCGGTCTTCTGTAAGCATGATTGAGAAATTCAGCCTGATTTTTGCGTCAGACTCATGGAAAATTAGACATTTCTTACACAATGCCATCAATTGGCCTTTCAAACGAAAAAATCGATAATATATTTCACACTGTTTATTTGAAGTTAAAAATTGGAAATCTCTATTAGAAATCATTTATTGTAGGGATGAGCTGCTTACGTATTAATATTGGCGGCGGCATGAAATAGACCCCAAAATATTTTTATTATACAACAACAATCATGAGCTGCGCGAGCGCAGCACTCTTCTTTTATTTAACAAAAACACAAGAGAAGAAGAGAGAAAAGAGATTTTGGGAGATTTTTACAAGGTATAGTTTGCCTGTCACCATAATTATCTGTACAACCTTCCATTGATTGGGAAAGTATTGTTATCGTAAAATTGCGTTAAATAATAGTGTGATGAACTTCAAACATATTTCGGACAATTCTTTCACAAAGAGTAGTCAGTAGCTTCAGTTGATGTACATTTTTCTAAGTAGTACGTATTGATATTGGTTTTTAGCAGAATTCAAAATAACTTTTTTTGTAGCTCGTTTAAATAAACGTTTATCATTTGGAGATTTAGTAGTCTGCCATTTTTACGTACCTACGGAAAAGCTGAAGGAGTTGATTGCCATTCTATCTTTTGAATATTTTCACTGAACTGTTGCACTGCACTATCGAGCTCCAAAGGATTTTTTTAAGATATATTTAGTGTTGTTGTATCACTGAGCCTAGATCAAAAACGTTCCAATCAGTGTTCTTGTTGCACAAAGTTGTTGGTCTTGTATTTTTAAATACTTTTGAATATATTTCAATTAAAACTGGAGAGAGATTTGATAAAATATCCAAGCGAGATTTCACATTTATGTAGTTAGAAGAAATAACTTTTGTTACACAGAAATCAATTAGATCAGGGATTTTTTTCTATCGGTTGGCCAAATTGTGGGTTCAGCGCGTGGTTGTATATGTCCTAAATTGCCGTCCAGTATAACTCTTTGAAGTCCTCTTTCACTAGTTTTAGTTAAACGTTATCCCGAAGATGTAGTACTTTATACAGTTTTATTAGCAGTATAATATACATTATACATATATTATACATATTGCCGCCTGCGATGAATTTGTTCCCAAGCGTTGAAAAGAATTGTGAATATTTTTGTTTGTCAATGTATATGTTTTGGAGGACAGTAGATAGCAGAAATATTAATAGGGCCATTCCAATCCTTAATTACAACACTTGTAGGTTGTAGGTATTCCATTGAATGTGAAAGGATCCAATAGTGTTTAATAAAGGATTTAATGATGATGGCTGTATTGCCATGTGCAGTGCCATCGCGATGTTTTGTATCATTTACGACATAATTTGGAATTTTCATGTAGCTCCTGCTTGTAAAATGTGATTCAGAAATAAGCAGAATATCAATATTATGGTAGAATAGAAATGGTTAAATTTCTTGTCGGTGTTGCAATCCGTTGGCATTTCATAAAGCTATATTTCTATTGTAAGCCATTATTAAATTTGAATAACAAGCGTTGTTTATAGTTTTAACATAGTTTCCATTTGCATCATGAGTTCTTCCATCATATGTTTTAATTAGTGTGTGGCCGCAAGCGCCAGTCTCATTACCGCCCAAAACGAAATTATTAAGAGCTTGTGTCACTAGTGCTAGAAATGGTGGAATAGCACTATTTAGCTAATGACATTTAATTTACAATTACGCTAAATTTACAACTTTAAAAAAAAATGGGCAACAAATGTTTTTTCCAGATAAAATGTGTCTTATTTACTTTTTTTGTTTTTGCTAAAAATGCGTGAAGCGCAAAATACCAAGCGCACGCAATATTTTGTTTGTAAATTACTTTAGCGACGATTTAATTAAGTTATGGCGCTAGTTACATATGCGCCTAATGCTTGTGACATATAGTGTTTTTTACGTAATAATTGATTGTTGCAATGTTATGAAAAGTACTTTCTGCAATACTGCAGGTTAACCATATAATTCGCTAGAGATTTACATCACAAAGCTGCCAATACAGATATGACACAAGTGCCATCGCCCATCACTTTATGAATTGTGAGCCAACTCTCTGACGAAGCAATGTCACTGTCGCCATCTCTTTTTCTCTCTATGAATTGATCGGTAATGTCAGCCAAAGTCTTTTCTGTATAAAATAATGTTTTATGTTGATTGATTTTTTTTTTTTTATTAATTAAAAACGGCGCGAAGCGCCAAAAGAAAGTCGCACGGCAGCGCGCTAATAGAATTCAATTTACCAGAGAATGGAAAGAAAGTAGTGGATTGCTTGTCTTTTGCAAAAGACTAGCAAAAAACAAGAATATCATTTAACTTTTAAAAGAAAAGTATTTGTCTGAAATTACCGCTCATTCATAAAGATATGGCGACAGTGACATTGCTTTGTCATATAGTTGGCTCACAATGCATCATCTGAAAAATGCAATTGGCGCTAGTAACATATGTGCCTAATGCTTGTGATTTAATATGTTTGGCGGAGATGTCTTGGCTCAAAACTCTGCTCGTCTTTTTTTATTTGGGAATGATAAGATTTATACTAAGAGTACTAACTAAAGAAGGGGCAAATTTAATTCATATGTTATTTCTCTTGAAATAACTTTTTCATAATTTTTGAGCTTATAGAATTTAGCTCAAAAATTATGAAAAATGGTTTGTTTCGAAATTTGGTTAACGGATTATTTTCATAAAAGCCATATACATAAATCAAATTATCATAAAAGTCTTAAACATTTGTTTTGTAAATTGATTTTATGGAATGTTACCAAAAGAGTTTTAAACCGCAAACAAAAATAATTTCAAATTTAGCGGCAAAAAAGATCACTCTCTTAAATATATTATGTCCACTACACCATACTACTAGCTTTCCTATATCTTCAACAAAAAAAAGTTTAATTAACCAAAAAAATAATTAATAAGTGTACAAACTACTTTAACATTGGGTGCTAACATTCACGTAACATATTTGTGTGTAAGCTGTTTCTGAGTGAGAAACGCTGAACAGCGACACAAGAGCCGGTACCCGGTATACTTGTTCCGCTCGGAATTTATCCGTTGTTGCGTCGCGCTCATGTCAGTGCGGTGTTGTATATAATATGTACGCTAAAGTCGCAAGCAAACCCAAACACACATACACACAAACAAACTAGATAGACTCGTTGGAATGAAAATAATGGAATATACGAGAATACGACGTTCATCGTGTTTCGTTTCGCGTTCAGGCTTCAGTCAGTAACCTGCAGTGTCGTAGAACGGACCAACGTCACGTTACGCGCTCAACACGTAATTTTCTGCTGAGAGCCGATTTTCCCGGCTGAATGTAAACTATGTATAGATGTGTTTATATATATGTATACATATGTATATAAATGATGAATACACCAAAAAACGACCGAGAAAAACGCAAACGATGCGCGATCGTGAGGAAAAGTCGGTCACAGAGCGCGAGCGCGGTATGAAGAAAGTGCAGTTATTATATAGCAAAATAGCATGTTTGAATTTGAATCGTTCGATAGTTGGAGGTGGCATGGGTATAGTGGTTTATTTGTGTGATTGAATGTTTTGATATATATATATATATACTTATAAATATAAATAAAATGCATTATATTTGCTCATTATAATGAGAGAATGTATATTGCATTCAATTCACATTAATTGGCAATAGCAAATAAACTCTACTGCAAAATAACGGATTTCAATGTAGCATGTACATTTATATAATATGAACACATAGATTAAGTGAGATTAATCTGTATAAATATATAATTTTATATATGTTTAATTCGTTGGAAAAGCGCAACCGCAAAATTCTACTTTTTTTGCAGAGAGCGTATTTATATATTAAAGAGAGTGGACGTGTGCGATAAAATAGAATCGGAATAGTAGCTTTGAAAGAAAATAAGTTCGGGTTATTCATGACTCTGAATCGTATATAGGCCTTTGTACAAACACTTATACATACATATATATGATACACACGTTATTACGCATGTCTTTGGCTACTGATGCTGTTCCTGTCTACAAAACACGCCCTTTCAACGAAACATTTTGAGCAATCGACCCGAATTTAGTCAAATATATGAGCATTCAACATTGGAGTGAAAAACACACTGCCACACACACAAATACACGCACGCACGGAAATGCATTCGACCTACATGCGCAATCAAAGTCATATTGATTACGTAAAATACCAATAAACACACACACACATTCATACAAATATATATAAATATATATTTGTACATACAGTGTACACATATAATGTTTATTACCTTAGCAACAATACCGATAAAACTACGTAATCAAATAATAGAACATATATAACTAATATACATAAATAATTTACATAGAGTACAACCAATTATATGATAATATACTATACACAGATAAACTATACAGCTAAACAAATAAAACGTAATTGTGTCGGACGTAGCTTGTCGTATTATTTTTTGTAATTTATGTATTAATATAGCCAAAGAAAAACAATTGAGGAAAATTACAAAATTCATATAAGCTCGCGCAAGGGTGTTTTTCACAGTTGCCGTTTCCGCGCTGCCATTGCTGCCACCGACGACCAAAATACATTCACTCACAGAGGTGATTTTCGCAGAAAGGGAGGGATCTGGGAGCGTGCGTTAACGTACATACATGTGTGTATGCTGTGTGTGTGTGTTTGGGATGTATGAATGTGTGAGTTCGCTCGGGAAATAAGGTGCTAATGTAGAGCACGAGATTCTGGGTACATCATGGAAACGGTGTGCGGTTTTGTTGCAGAGTTTCGAGTTTGTAACTCCTATCCCCTCCCACACATATACATGTATATATATATACACTTACACACCCATCGCAATCGCACTCCTCTTGTTAGAGAGCGTGCAGACCAATAACACATATACACACTTACACATACGCTGCACCGCCGCCATCGGGGACCGAAAGGGATGCAAAGAGATTTTTTCCCTGTTGTATGTATAGTATAATAATTGATAGGGAGTGGTGGTGGTGGCAATGGTGGCGATGGTGGCATGTGCTGTCTCCCCGCGTGTGGCGGCGAAGCGTAGAGTGAGTGGTGCTTGCGTTACGATCGATATACGGGTTATTCCATGTACATATTGCGTGGGCTCCACCAAAGGATTTGTGTACAGGACCAGGTTCACTTTATGCGGATGAATGCGTGGGCGCGCGGGTGTGCCCATCAATATAACAGAGTTTTGTGCAAATGTAATATATATATATATATATATTTATATATTCTTTTGTGAATTTAACACTGTGTCTCCACGAGACATAAAATATGTCAGGGTGGAGATATAGTTTATTTCTAGAATCGTAAAAATATGTCCAACATGGCGATGGGCTGAAAATACGTGAAAACGGCAGCTTAAAATAGCTCCGTTTGACTAAACATAATTTATCATGATACTATGAATGACTTTTATTCATACAAAATATATAATATAATTTAAATCCAAATGATTTTCATTGATGTGAAATAAGAACAAGAATTTTAAACTTTCATACAAAGGGATGCACAATGCAAAATTTATTAAACATAATGGACAAACGCTGTGAACATTATAATATAGTGGATCGTCATGATAGAAATCTACGACAATAACAATATCAAAGTCAAGGATTGGTTTGACTTAACTGCTTTAAACAAAAATATAGACATTTTGCTTGTTTTATACTGAATCCAATTTTTAGCAAGTAATGTTGGAAGGTTTTGTAAAAACGTAAACAGACAAAATATTAAAAAAACCGTCAGGTTTTTTTAGCAAGTTTCCAATGCAAATAAACCTTAATGTTCTTGTTTTTTTCTTTTATATATATATAATAAAAACACAACAAAAAACAGCAGCTCAGGCACAACTAGAATAAAAGATGTAGTCAGGGCGTTATTTGGACATCAGGAAAGTTCCAAGGATGGCCAATTATCGAGTTAGTCCCTCTTTTTGAATGTCATTTATGGCTAAATTTTTTTAATATTTATGTTGCGTTTATGACTTAAAATGGCTTTAAAAAAGTGGTCAGTTTTCCCTTGTTTATTTTCTCTTGAACGCACCCACACAAAAAATCTTTTTTAAAAAGATAGTTTTAAGGGAACAATCGTGATTGGGAAAACCGTTCACTATAGATACTTAGTTTTGAAGAGGGGCACTGTAGTCATAAAAAGATAAAAGTACGGATGTGGATGTCGTTACAAACATGTACAACTCCGACTCCGGACATTTAAAATGATAAAAACGACCCGACTCCAGTTCGACTCAAAAAAACAAATATAAATCAAATATAAAAAATGTTTTATGTTTATAAACACAATAATATTAATTAAACAAATTAAATTGTTTTTTTTTTGTGAATTGAATATATAATTGATTTCCACTATAGTTTTTGAAATATGGTTACTGCGAATTGTATAGAATTACACCTCGCTACAGCCTCTGTTCTGGATCAGGAGGGACATTCTCTAATCGTTCTTAAAATTTCATACATATATTTAGGAACGAAATGACTTCAAAACATTTATGAAAATTACCGAAATTTATTTAGGATCGCTTCATGGCCTAATATGAAACTTTAAAAAATATAATTAGGATTGATATCACACCCTTATTGTAGATTTAGGTATACCTAAATTAAACAGATCCATTTGAGAATAGTATTTCAGAGACTTGTGGAGTCGGACTTGGTATAAATTAACGAATTTGACTCCTACCAAATAATGAACGACTCCACTGACTCTGACTCTATAGCCCTAGCTAAAATATGGTCAAAACTTAAAGAAAATAATAAGTTTTGTTTTCAAAAATAATGATTAACTCGTAAAAAAAACATTTTAGGGGTGACTATAGAAACTTTCTTTATCTTTTTGTGATATTTTTCTTTCTGAGATCGCATTAATTTTATTCGAAAACACATTAAATCATTCTACACTCAAAGTTTGAAAGTGTAACATTATTTTTTGGATCTATAGACTTTCAAAATTTAAATATTCAACTTTATTTCATCCTTAAGTCAAATGAATCGTTTCGAAGAGACAGTTGATATTTGTTGTGATGTTTATAAATTACATAAAGATATTTTAATTTGACAGATTGTTCTTTGTTGAAAACATCATTAATTGCATATTAGTGAATACAGTATTAAAAACTTCAATACATAACTTTTTTTAAACGTCCCACTCTAATAAATGCCGAGCTGATAAAAAAATATATAAATAAATATACGCCAACTTTTCAGCCCTACTCCCAATAGAAATTCGAGAAATGACAAAATCGACCCACCCTAATAAATGATTTCATTATATTAAATTTTTAAAACTTACCCGTGCACCGATAAAACGAGCTTCTAGCAATTCTTGTTTGCGGGGGTCCAATGCGGCTTGGAAGTGTTCCATCTTAACCGCAGCACCTGCAAAATAAATCAAACCGCGTTTAAGAAGATTAAAAAATTGACACATTCCGCAAAATACACCCGTACCAATCAATTGAAAATTAAATTTATAATTGAATGATAAAACATAAACAAAACAAAAAAATGTCTTATCGTGCAGTAGCAACTCCGCGGGACTATTGTATAAGAGTACATATAAATATATATATATTTGTATTCAGTATACATAAGCATGAATGGACGGTGTGTATAATATGTTTGGGACGAATACCGTACCTTCAATCGGCATTTCTTCGTCCAATGTGGTCAGGTAGATGGTGCCACTAATATGCTCACTTACGCTTTCCATCTTGCTCGCGTGTGGATGATGGCCTTTGGCCCACTTCTGCGCAATTCCTATGGCTTGCGTATACTTTTATATTATATATACTAATTTGCTATACAATCTAAGTAAATCTACAGATCGCGGGGGATGCAAAATGCAAAGCCGTTCACCAATACAGGCTGAAATGAAATAATAAGACGATTGAGGGATTAGTTGTAAGCGGTGGCGTATGCATTTGACATGCCCTATCTATCTGTATAGGTAAAGATGTAAACTTTACGAACAAAAATGATTGACCAGAAAACCCGTTTGAATAATAAATAAAACAAACATACATGTAACCTCACAAAAAAGACATTTCCAAATTGGATGTTAATTGAAGTAAAATACAGCTGACTGGTTAGAGCTTAAACGACCACAATAACGCTCCAATTAGCACTTAATGTATTTAACTTAGTAAACGTATTTATACACACTACAGTACTTTACAGTATACACTCTACACACAAGCTAGTCTACACAATCACACAGACACACATACACACACACAATACGATAAATTTATACATAGATTGTAGAATGTAATAGTACAAAAGCGATAAACTATGACGTAATAGTTCGAATACAAATACTTTTTTTTTTTTTTTTGAAATTAATGTAGTCATATCTGTTTGATTAAGTATTTAAAATTATTACGTCTTGAATACGTGTCAGGTTATAGAGCCAAAATAAGGTTTTTCTGAATATATTTATGCTAATATTTCAATTTATGGAATTTAATTTTGACCAGCATATTGTATTTGGTATCAAGCATGTCGTATGATTTACAATGGGTATGCAAGTATTCATTAAAAAAACAAATAAGCTCTGTGTGTGTCTTCGCGTGGGGTAAATGTAAACGGGAGGAAATTATTGTATGTGGGGAAAAATGCACAAATGTTAATCGAACGAACGTCTGTTACACTTAAATCAACAAATTATTTGATTGCAGTGGTTATTTTAGCTTAAAATAAAACGTGGGACGAGCGTCTGATTAAACAAGATATTCCTATCATAGAACAGCGGAAGTGCATTTCATTTAATTTTGTATGAAGCACTGTTTTTTATTGATACCCTTAGTACAGAAGATGTTTATTAAAGGTTATATGAATAAAATAGAAAACAAAAATACTGAGGCAAAGACTTGCTGAAAAGTAGATAACTTGTGATCTATATTTCTCAAGGAATAATTGCAAAATGAAGCAACATATTCTTATTCTCAATTACTCACTTCGTTTTATTCCACTCTGAAAGTTCTCCGAGTTTCTCGGTAGATAAAGAAATGTTTTAACTACTATTTAGTAGTCAGTTAATCACACCCAACAGTTTCTTTTTGAGACGTTTAAGACGTTCTCTGGGCCGAACCAACAAATTATTGGAGATATAAATATCTAAAATTTACTACTAGCTTATAAATATTTTATGCACTATATTTAAAGATAGCTCCTAAAATAAAATAATGTGCACCTTAAAATAACAGTGTTCACCGAGAAAAAAACATGCTCCAAAGACATAAATGACCAACCAGAAAGTATAATCTGACCAAATTAAATAGCTTTTGTTCTTTTTATAAATATGCGCGAAGCGCAAAAAATTAAGCGCAACCTTGCGTGCGCACCGTTTTTGTTTGGGTGCACCTTAGTAGGTGCGCATTTTTATATAATTAGGAGAACATTTGAATTTTTAGGTGAACAAATTTTTTTTTTAGGTCGTAGATTTTTAATTATTTGGTGGACAATATTGAATTATATGGAGTAAGCTAAATTGGATGCCTATAAATAAAATAAAAATTTAAAATTCTGTCTGATCTATCGTAAATGATAAAAAAGCATTGCTTAATACCGTCATTGAACCTATTATACATCATTCTCCGTTAAAATATAAAAGCTATTATAACATAAAAAAAATAGTTTTGCGCTCGAAAATAATTAGTCAAAATTTGCTGGGTTTACATGCAAATTTGTTATGATCATCGGGTCATACTATAAAGTCGAGGCGATTGAGTTACATTCTACCGAATTAAGCCTTCCTATCTCCAAGCGTGAGTCGATTTTAGCTGGATTTTCAAATGGATAAAATATACAATATCTTGTCTATTGTGTTCTCTTGGTATTTCTTTGATATAAAGTCTTTGCCAAAATGACAATTATCTGCTAATCTTTGCTCACCAAATTTTGGTATACTTTTCAGCAAATAATTGAAGCAAATATTTCATTATTACACGGACAAATATTTGCAAATATTTGCTTTAATTTTTATTAAATATTTGCTTCGAGCTAGTAAAGGTTACTAAATACTCTATATAGTCTATAGATTGTTTACTTTGTAACGTACCCCTCTTAAGAGCCAATTTGTTCACTTTTTGTTTGAACAACAACGAATTCAATTTGTTCACTTTACTTTTTTATAATTTGTGTTTTATAACTCGAGTCAAACCTCAACTCCTAATTTTGATAACTCCTGCTATTAGAAACATTTATGTTTTGATTTCTTGGTGTATTCAATATCGATCAAAAAGCACACAATTCCACACTTAAAAACGTGAACATCATAATTGGGAGCGTTGTGCATCAACGATGAATGAAGTTTAATTTAAAAGTGCCAACTTCAACTTTTTTTGTTTGATCAGAAATTTAATTTAAATTTTACAGGATGGTTTAAAAAAAAAACAATTTTAGCTAATTTTAAATTATACTCGCAATTCGAGTAATCTTTTTGTAACTCAAGATTCGGTTACGGTTTCGGTTACCCAATTTTAATTGGACAATTTATATTTTTAAACACCCCAGTTTCAAACTTTTTAGAGTTGACACAATTTATATAACTTAACACAACAACAGATATAACTAAAAAACTTCCCCCAAAAAAAAATCCATGCAGGTCTCTATTTGGACCCATTGTTATATATGTGTACTGTACGTACCTCTTATACTTCGAATCATATGAGTTTTGGCTTGGATTGCCCCTGGGCGCTTTGTAGTGATGTACTTAATGCTAGGACGTCTGGGTGTCATATCATATTGGCCATCTTTTTATTGTTGACTTAGACTATCTTTTGGTGAGAATGGCTGACATCTTCGTAACCTCTGTTGTGGATGATTCCACAAATCCTATGACCCTGGCATTTGCTATAAAGGCTACCTAGATTCTCAAAACTGCATCTCATCCGAAGTGCTACCTAGCTTTAGCTTCGATTTATGCTGGCCGCTTTGCAGTGATAATACAACTACTGGATGTAGTAACCCGCTAAGACCGTCTTCGGTTTGAAGTCTGGTTTTCCTCTTGATTAGGATGGCCGACACTTTTGTAACCTGGTAGAATATAAAATATATAAATTTTTTTATAATCCAATTGTTGAATCAATAAATTTGGATACTAGACTCAAAAATATTGTATTAGCTATTTTTTTATTTTTTTAAATATTTTTTAGGAAATTATATGTGGATGTTTCAAAGGTTGTTTTGTGTTAGCACGCGATTGGAATTATAATTTTAATTACCAATAAATAAAATAAATTTAGCAAAATTTAAAATAATTTACTGGAAAAACCCACCAAAAACAATAAAAAGATAGGGATTAGGATCCACATATCATATTATTTTTTGTTTTGGAAGGGGGCGATTAAGTAAAGATTAGCTCAAACCTCTAAACCTATATCTATGTATAATATTTAATTCTTGTAAAATGTTACTTTTTTTCAGACACACCGGTTACTTTGCTCAGAAGAAGAATTTGCTGTGTATTTCTTAAACTATGTTAGATTTCACACCGAAGAGTAAGTTATTATAACTCGATAATCAATTTCATTTTATTTTAATTTTATTTATATTTTAGGTACACAAAATGTAACCCAGCATCGGTTTGTGGTACACCATTAAAACAAGAGAATGACAATAAGGAAACAGAAAACTCAAAAATATCTAATGTATGTGACAATTTAAAAATCACTCGTAGGGATTTATTTCCTCAAGATGAATGTCATTATCCATTACGTGACGAAATATTGTTACAGTATAATACAGAACATACTAGTGATACGCATTCCACGTCAATCAATAACTCTGATTCAACTCCGTTTGATAGTAGTTTAACTTTACTTTCAAGTACACCAAAAAATATTAAAAGAGAGTCATTATTAAATGATTCGCGTTCTTTTAGCAGTTCAGTTTCTAGTCCAGGTTTTGGAAAATCATTCGAAAAATCATTTACTCGACGAAGTCAAAATTCTTCAATTTGTTTGAACGATTTTATAACATCTTCTTCAAAGTTGAAAGGTCGAAAATGTGTAAAAGAATCACCATCAACAGAACATAATTTATCGTTTACACAAAACGATTTTCCAGCATTAAATAATCGATCAAAGTCTTTAAAATCAACATCATCAAAATTAGTTTCACCAATAAAACCTAAAAAACGTGTAGCTCCAGTTAAAGTCGGAAATATCAGTACAAATGATTTTTGTTCATCATCATTTCGGTCAGAAAATAATCTTCTACATATCCAACAAGATGAAGAAGCAATTTCACGTAATTTACTCAAAACGCACTTGGGTGCCATATCAAAGGACTTTGAGAATGAAAAACAAACAAACCGAGGAATATATGGAGTTTTTCGACCTAATAAAGATATTATAGAATTTTGTTTTGACAAAACCAAAGTAACAAACAAAACAATATTAAATCAATTAATTAATATATATTCAACAATAATTGATTTAAATTTGACAAAAAATATACTTACAGAATTCTCATATTTGTTAAATCTGTTAAATTCAAAATTCGAACAGTATACTCTGAAAGATGAGAACATTTTTGTATCTGCAGAGACTGAATCTTCAAATACTGAAAACGTATTTAAAAACAAACATAATTGTATTTTCTTCAGCGCTAGTATTCTTGTTCTACAAAAAAGTAACTTAGTTTTACTAGATGTAACTACTATCAAAGTATTTCTAGATACAGAAAGACTAATAATGTTTGATTCGGAAATAAAAGATAAACTTACGACAGCATTGTCATATAAAGTAAAAATGGAAAATATTTATCGAAACCATGATATGATTTCAAAGACAAATGGAGAACACAAAAATGTGTTTTATCAGCAGGAAAATGATACAAGAAGCAATTTTCCATCAGACAGGGAATTTCTAACATTTAAAAAACAAAGAGACGTATTTTACGGTATTTTAAGGTATTTGATTGAATGTTTATTTATTTTAATATCATTTAACTGTTAACAATATGCATCATAGGGCATGGGAAAGGCATCATTTTAATCCATCTTGGGCATTTTCTACAGAACTGGCTCCGCAAGTCCGTTCACTTCTTGGTATTCTAGATCATCCAATAAACATGGCCCATCTAGCTAAACTGTTTGTTTCTCAATTAATATTATCCTGTAATACAGAAGTAAGTATTGTACTTTTTTTGTGGTTGTGGCCTATTGTATATCTATTTTTTGTTTTGCTTGTAGGATTCATCGTCAGAAATTCAATTAGCTCTGCCCAAAATAGATGCTTCGAAATTATCAAAATTACAACAACGTTTAAATGCACCAAGCCATTTTAGTACAGACTATTCATTCCCTGGAAATCAAGCTTTCTTTAAAGAATTTTTTTTGGCATCAGAAAATAATATTGTTTTTATTGAACAACTTAAAATGGCAATGATTAATGAACTGATGGATATAAATAACTCTTCATTTGATGTTTTGCATCTTCCAATGACAATTGAATCGTATAGTGAATACGTGGTACGACCCGTTGCAATATCGACAATGCGTGTATTATCCAAGTTTTTGGGAATGATGTCAACCAGAGCTTATAATTATGATGGTTTAAGAAACACTTCCGTAGATAATAAACAAATTCATCTTCGAAATATGGTATTTTTTTCACAATCTATTTGTTTGTAACATATAAAATAACTAAATATTTTCGTATTGTTTTTAGCTAGGTCCAGTTTTTGACATAAAAACGATACTCACAAAGTCAATCATAGATAACAAACTTATCGTAACAATACCATGGCTTGTTCAGTATTTAGCGATGCTGGATTACATAACATTACGATTAGACTACTATAGAGATGTTTTAGATACACTTTTCGAATTATATATAATGACGAATATTACAAACTGTTGCAAACTAAAAATGCGACCGACTTCTCTGTTTATTTTAAAAGCATGTTTAGGATGGCTTTTTGAACAGAATAAAGTACCAGATGACTATTATAAATATAGGTCAAATCGCAAATCTCTGAACTCATTACATCTTATTTCTGAGTCAAATCAATTGCCTGCTTTGAGTGTGAATGTTCCAACAAAACTTGTGCACTTCTTTAATAAAAAATCTGTATTTTTGAACGAATATGAAATTAAAGATGATCGTAATATAATTTGTTCATTCACAGCTGATTCTGCAGAAAATTCAGCTAAAAATTATAATAACAAAGATAATATAACATTGTCAGTGTTAGACACAATGGAGCCGATGTTAGAGGAAATATTAAGTACTGCATGCCCATTTTTGGCAGATTTTCGTGTGTCCGTAATGCCATCAACGCACTCAAAACAAAAATCAAGAACAGGACGTTTTCGACACATTACAACTATAGTTTCAGATACAGTTGTTAAACAAGTAAATGAAATTGATCCACAAACAAAGTTAACAGATGCTTTTTTACATTCGCAGAGCTTATCTGTGCGACGAACTGTAGAGTTTGTTATTGAGCGTACAATATCTGCGGTAATAAAAGATTTTCAAATGGAAATGCTAATACCACTAAAAAGAAAAGCAAGAAAAGTTGTAAATAATTGTACGATTTCCAATAAGGCTAATCTTATAGATTTTATGTACAATTGTTATCATAAAGCATCCAAAGAACTTACACAAGACTGGGATAAAAATGTGCCTTCGATGATAATTACTAGAGTTAATGTAAGTTAACATACTGTATTGTTGCAGTTAGTCAAATTGTTTAATTTATTTTGATTATAGAAAGCATTTGATGCACTGTTACCAAACGAGACGTTAGTGGCTGTTAAAAATACTTGCATTACAATTGCCTGTAAAAAAGTCGAAATTAAAACCAACGAATGGCGGGTTAATAATTTACTTGGAATTGGTATGTATTTACTTGTAAGGTCTTCATTTTTAATTATTTATATTACTTTTTATAGATTGTTTTGTAAAAGATATTTCCGCGGATGCTGATAAGATCCTCAATTCACACATTCACAAGACTGCCTTGTCTACCGAATTTAAAATTGATGTAAACCAAATATCTCCTGCGGAAACCTTTGCCCGTTTGCAGGTTAAATAAACTATATATTATACTTTTATTTATTGTGTTATAGTATTTTTTTTGTTTATAGAATCTTCTGCACATTGCATCCTTAAAGCCAGAAATGTTAGAAATATCCATTATTAAATGTTTTCTCATTGATATGGAAAAATGTTTGAATGTTCATATACTGCCTGAGACAATGTGTAAAGCATCAGCTAATATGGTTTTACAGCTACTTCTTATTATAGGTACATTTTTTTAAATATTTTTATCATTATTATATGCATTTAACTTTATTTTTTGTTTTAGTATGCAAACGAAACGAGTTCATTCATTTTGATTTGTTGGAGAGTTTTTTAAATTTTTGGAAATGTGAGAAACTAGTTTTGTTTACTAAAAAACCTACAATCACAGAAGACATACGGTCTTGCCATGTTGACCAAGATAACTACTCAGAAATTATGACGAACGGAGATAATTACATTTTTCGGGAAGCACTGAATTCAAGTTTGTTAAGATCACTAGAAAGCAGTGTCCGAGGTTGCTTTGTTGCACTAGAAAGTGTTCTTATTAATTTAATAAAAGAAGAGTTTTTAAGTATTGACATTCTAAATGACCAATGCGTTAGCTTATTACGCGAAACCTGGCCAGAGGTATAAACGACATTTCTTTAAACAAAAAAAAATATTACCATTTTTCCTAACTATTTTCGTAGGTTATTTTGGATCAATTATCATCGGTGCTCCACAATATTGTAGCCAAAACATCAAAGACGAACGCTGGTTTTCAGTTTTTGGAAATGCTTGCTGAACTTTCTACTGACATGGCTAATTTTTAATAATACTTTTATTAAATTTAGAAATAATTGATTCCTATTTATGTATAAACACCGTGTTTTGTTTTTATTTTTATAAAACTACCTCTAAATAATATGTGTATATAAAAAACTCGGAAAAATTGTATAAAGGTGGTAATGGGAGCGAGCATGATAGAAACTGTCTTATTGTTTCTCATATACATCACTTTCAACATATGCTTTCAAAAATTTTAAAACTACTTTAAATTAAAATTGTTAAATCATTATCGCCACAAATTACTTTTAACCTTTTACATGTAATCTTCCGCCTTTAAACTGGGTTTTAATTGTGAAACACGCATTTACTAAGAGTGTACGCAAAAGCTCAAAATTGCTTATGTTTTCTCTCTGTCTAACGTGTAGTTTTTGGTTTTTAGTTTTTAGTTTTCCACAATGAAAACAAAGCCTAAAGTCGCCGAATATGATTTAACGAACTTTTTTTAACCCTAGGATGGGTTGCTGATTTGAAGTCGGTAACTCGACAGGTCCGCATTTTATAGGGAGAGCTTTTTGCGGTAGGTGCTCCGCTAATATATGTTGTTGTTTGTAGTTTTGGTATATGGTTGAAAAATATGTATATGTACGAGAATCACTATTTTTGTGTCCTTTTATCCCTTGTTTGACATAGGGTAAGTAAACGATTCCACATCCCTGATTTCCTGACCATTACGGGTTAACACAATTTGTCAGAACATATGTTATTGTACTGTATCATGTTAAGGTCCCCTTAGAGTGAAGCTTATTTGTTGAAGCACTCGCGACACATTCTCGATGGTTAGTAGTCCTCGCATTTGCCCTGTTTCAAAGTGCGTTAGATAATTCTAGATTATCTTAACCCGCGCGGTGCACTTGCGCAGTTTTAGTAAAAATAAAAGAGACGGAGTAAAAGTCTAAACGCACGTTCGGTGGATTTAAATCTAATCATGTACAGTGGTGTGTTTTCCGGAAGCCTTTTCGCTCGTTCTGGCTGCAGCTGCTGCTGCCAAGGCTGTTCCCTATGAAGAAGACAACGGCATTGGTGGCTGAGAAGATAATAATGGAAAATATATAAGAAATTTTGCAATGATGAAGATGTTGATATTTTTATTTTGTTTATTTATGATATACTAAAGCTACAGTCCCACGACTTGCTCAATCACGCAATTTCTTGAAATTTCGACGCAATTCTTGATTGCGCTCGTGT
>JAAAKO020004755.1:0-20377 GCA_010015015.2 Bolitophila cinerea | reverse complement strand
TTAACAAAAACACAAGAGAAGAAGAGAGAAAAGAGATTTTGGGAGATTTTTACAAGGTATAGTTTGCCTGTCAACGGAACTTTACAACGAATTTTCATCTCAATTCCCACCAACCATATTTATAAAAGTGAGAAGGATTTTTTAGGAAAAGACGAATATTTTAACAATTGTACAAAATAAAGTAAAAAGTAATTTTGATGTGATGTGCCTGAAAAAAGTGCCGCAAATGTCTTAATGTTTGCCTTATTTGTCTTGTGCATCATTTGTATTAGTCTCATTTGTCTTTGCCACATTTGTCTTTGCCGCAAATTTATTTGCCGCATCTGTCTTTGCCCTAAAAGTCACTCCACCTTTAAATCGGATGGGAAAAAATATATAGAGTATAATCGTCATTTTATAGTGTCAAAATGTCACAATAGACAATTTCAGGTGTGGATAATGCTTCTCAAGTGATAGTATGCATTTTTATTACATCCAATTTGTATGGAAATTATTTCAAGGTCATAAAAGTGAAGAGAAAAAACTTGCAAAAAAATGGAAAGAATGCACTTGAGAAATAATGATTTTTTTCTATAAAAGTCTAAGGAGATCCGATTCTCAGCTTTTTTATGCATGCATTTAAAACCAAAAAACAATGCGCATAATCTTTCTTTGGGTTATCCTTACTCCTTTGGTCTAAAAAGTGTTCACCTCCTTAGCAAAGCTCTAACTGAAGTTCTACACAAATACTAATAATGCACTCGAACTATTTGAAACACCCACATCCACAGTACATACACACCCTCGGCCTCGTCGAAAAAACATACTTAAATTAGGTACTATATATTTATATATAGGTACCAGACACTTAGGACTGCCTTGCCTATAAGTCTCTGCGCGCACACATACAAACGCCACTTCCGAACCAAACACGTTTGTTATGTTATTTCAATTTCAATGGGATTGTATAATTGGAGTTCTTTCAATTGTCTCATTTATGTATACAATTCCGATTCGTTTCCGCGCCCGCGCAAATCGATTCCATTTTCCATAGTGTTTTCTGTTTGTTGTTTTCTTTTTGTGTTGCATATGTAGTATATGTACACATGGAAATCTCATCCACGCAAAAACAAATACACACAAACATTCTCATTGTTTTATTGTTTTGTGTGTGCCACTATTTGCTTAATAATAACCATTACTATTTTATTTAAAGTTGAACAATTCAATACCGCTGATGTGTAGTATTATATAGGCGTTTGTATATAATAGAGTATATGAAAAACATGCAGCCACTCAGACGCTTGTTTGCTATATTTAAGTGGGTGTACGCGATTTTTGCGTATTGTTGTTGTAAATATAATAGAATTTTTAACGCTTCTCCGGATAAACATTTAACTAATTCTACAAAAATTCCTTAGACCTGCAACACACTGATCTACCATTATCCTCACTGGACCTATCGTACGATGGCAGTGAGTCACCTGGATCCGGTGGCGGTGGCAGTGGAAACCTTTCGTCACAGTCACGTTCGAAACGCATGCGCACCTCCTTCAAACACCATCAATTGCGCACCATGAAATCTTACTTTGCCATCAACCAGAATCCCGATGCAAAGGACCTGAAACAGCTGGCTCAGAAAACGGGACTATCCAAGCGTGTGCTACAGGTAATTACACCTTCGACATGGCAAACTAAACCAGAGGAAACTAATAGATTTTTTTTTCACAGGTTTGGTTTCAAAATGCACGTGCAAAATGGCGACGCAATGTAATGCGGCAGGACGGTGGGACCGGTTCGAATCAAATGTCTGGAAATATTACACCGATGCCCTCGGGTGGACCGCCCAGTGTGCAGTCGTCCACCGGCAGTAACATGGAATCAGGCATGACACCACAGCATGCTCTCGAGGAAATGCATCACATGACATTCGCAGAGCTTTATTGATATAGGAGGAATAAGGATGTTTAGTAAATTATATATATATATATACAAATATATAGATAAATTGCCCCACTTAATTAGATCTGTAATTTTGTAAATGTAACATTTTTGTGATCCTCAAGTAATTTCATATGTTCTTTTTGAGGAATATCACACGAATTACCGAGAATGCACATTTCTAAACTTAATATAACATGCAGACCAATTGCGCCATATTGTATTTGAAAAATAATCCGTTGACATTTGTAGTATTTAATTTTTAATATTTATTGTAAATATTACCTTTGTAAAATGTGTCCTTTTATTCGTATTGACTTACACAAAATGTATTATAATTGTACTATACTATAAAAAACCTATTTCTGAGTATAACTAATTTATTTCCACCATCATACGCTTATTTAAAACTGCGTATATATTATTTATTTATTTCATACCTCTTAAAGTATCCTAACTTAGTATCCTAAATATTAAATTATTGTAAAAAAATAACTCGCTCGTTTAGGCAGTAGAGAGCAGCTGTGTACCAGTGAACACGTACATATACTATTAAATTTGTATATATAGTTTTAACAACATAGTTAAAATGTGAGCTTTCCCGCGCCGCTGTGGAAAAATCATTTATCCACAAAATCCACCTATATACATAATAATGAAAAATATATCTATATATACATACCTTCTACGTACTAAATGTGACAAATTAAATATAGTTTTTATTGATAAATACATATTAAAAATATATTACAAATCAAGTGTGTGTTAGTGTGTTTTTATCTGGCAAAAATGGTTTGGTTTCGTTAAAGAAGTAAAAGGCAGCGCCGTCTAGTGGTAATAACCCGTAAGACATCTGAAAACGAAAATTGGTTGGAAATAGTACCGTTGAGATACACAGCCATAGACATTTTTAGAGATATTTTTAGAGGTTCCAGTTTCCTTTCGGCTTCAGCTTTTTTAAGGTACTGTGTTTTGTTTTTCAACCCCTTTCATTTAAAAAAATACCCCTTATGCCTATAGGGCCCGTAGAGGGAACGAGACGGTGTGTTTACCTGATCCCGGCGATTTGGAAGAGGCACGGATTTTTTATTAAAAATATAATTTCGGTAGATATTATGATAAAAATACATTATAATTTTTTTAAAACATATTTTAATAATATAATATAAAAGTGCTACAAACATATAATGAACTAAAATTTTATATTGCAAAGTCAGACAGAGTCGACTAGATAAGTATCATTGTTGAACCACTGCAATATCGGTTACTGATAATAAAAATATATCTTATGACCTTGCACAGCAGTTGTTGAAACCACACGTCGATGAAATCGGAGATTGGTACAACGGTATATAACGTATACGGTGGAGTAATACAAGGAAGGGATTTAGTACAGGAAACAGCTGTGTCTAGTACTGAGGGGAAACAGCAGGCTAAGGGAAGTGTAGCAGGTAGCTCTTTACGTACGTAAGTGAAAAGAGAAGACGAACGTGCTTAACAGGCTCGCATTAATTTGGAAGTCGCATTTAAACTAAGGCATCGCGTCTGGCTAAGAAAGTGCGGGGTCGGAACAGGGTAGATCCATTTAAGATCAAAAACCCGAATAGCGGCTGCCACGATCCATCCACCCAGCGCCTCCTAGATTATAAGATTCTGACGAGTAAGGATACTGAAGTTGGTTAAGGTAATCAGACAAGGCCGAGTCAGGTCGGTACTAATATACTAAGGACTAACTTCATCGAGATGGTTAGTAAGTTAATTAAAGCCTTACTGAATTCAGAACGAAAAATTATAGGTAGAGGCGGAGGTAAGTCATCGAATGAGAGTCAAGCCGGTAAGAAATTACCAAAATCCGACCCTCAGTCCTGTATATCCTAAAAAATCTTACAAGAGGAGAAATTCCGAAGATAATACTTCACCTCAGGACTCGGAGCTTTGCAGAAGTTGTGGAAGTAGAGTGTTCCCATCCAAAACATGAAGGACGAGCCAGTTGCAATCGAAGCTATTTTTAAAAGTCATCATTGAAGCTATAGATATGGCTATCGATAGCGACTCTGGTTTTATTCCGGGGTTCCTCAGCACGTATATTACACAAATAACATCCACAAGGTAACGGCAGTGGACAATCAGTCCTAGTTATGGCTTGTGAAAGCGATTACTAAGTTCTAGATACCAAATGCGAAACTGTCTGTGATTGTAATGGATGAAGTTCCGCTGTACAAAACAGTTATTGTACGCATACGTCGACAACAAGACGTCATATATGACAGGGTCCAGCTGAGGTTGGAAAAGATGAAAGATGGTGTCTTGGCCACAAAATGGTTCCTTTAAATAAAAAAGGATCGAAAAGGTGGCTCCTTAAGCCCTATTGATAGAAGCAACTCTACTATCAGGCGACTAGTTGTTTGCCACTCTCGTCAAGTTAAAAGCCATACAACCAACCAAGGAAAAGATGGCGGCTGATGTATAGTCACATCCAGATACTGCAGCACATTCTGGAACACTGCAGAACGACAATGATAAATCTGAGCCAAAGCTTAGCGGTGAGCACTTCGGATGTGGTGCTAAAACAATAACCTTGGTTTTTAATGGTCTTAACAGTAGAGGTATAATTTTTTTTTAAATCCTCGGTAAGAAATGTTATAAGTTAAATTAACGTGTCTAACAGACAGCGACTTAAATAATACCAGACTATCAAGATTATATACCTAAAACTTAACCGCTATATATAATAAGAGAAGTAGACGGAATCTAGACAGAAGCAATGGTAAAGCATGCCCTATTCCCTGTGTCCACCATCCTTATTGGTTCTACAGCGACTAGCCGAAGGGTGTTAAGTGAGCAAAGATTTGTGGCTATCATTCAACCAAAAGAGATGTATGGTTCTGATTTCGCAAACGAAAATGGAATGCAGTAACAGTTAGTATGGTAAGAATACTGACAAGACACTTTCTATTGCAAGGACACTTGCATGAGATAGTTCTGTCAGACACTAACACTGCACTACACTTTCATGTCCCAGATACTCATGCCTAGACAGTTCAATCGGAATCAAAATGAATGAAGAATACGAAAGAAGAGTGGCAATCGTCTTTGGAAATCATTTCGTGGTTCGGTTACAAAAAGACAAGTAGACGCGCTATCTAAAGGATGATTAGGAGAACTTCACCGCTGACTGATCAACTTATGCAAACGACCAGATTGCAAAAGAACACCGGCTTTTGTGAAAAATACTTTTTTAAAAAAATGATACGGAGGGACCTGTAGAGAGATATGGGCGTATCTAGGTCCACAATCCCTTAAGCATTGCGTGAGGACTAGGCCTACAACTTATTAATTCTCTGAAGACGGCAGCTCTTCACAAACAAAATAAAAGTCAACCGAAAAAAGCACGAAAATTTAGTTTTTTTGCGATTCTTTTCGGACGATAAAATCTTTAATCAAGACAGAAAGGTGAACCACCAAAATGACCGTTGGATTTTCGAGAACCCTTCTGAAGTTCTTCTCGTAATGCACACGAAATTCCAGGCCTCTTACATGATGTTAAGTGTCTTAAGTAGCGAGGGGGATGTTCAGCCGCCATATTTCTTTCAAGCGGGCCTGAAAATCAACGCCGACATTTATATCGATGTTTTAAAATCGGTCGTAAAGACGTGGATGGACGGTTTGACCGCTGTGAGGAACTACGTGTTCCAGCAAGACTCCGCTCCAGCTCACAAGACCCAAAAACTCAGGCCTGTTTCTACAATAATATTTGCTACCACTGGTCACCGGATTAATGGCCTCCTTCCAGCCTCGATTGCAATAATCCAGGGGTTGGTACTTGTGGAGCACAATTGAGGCGAAAGTTAATGCACAAAACCTTATAACACTCCTCCGATCTTGTTAGGACCTAATAATGTGTTCTACATACCTTTTGTGTCCACTGCTTTAAATTCTGTGAATATACTGTTAAGCTCCAGAATTTCCTTATTACTACCGAAGAAGAGTCCACAACAGAGTTTTGGGTTAGAGTACTCCTGGCCACTTTGTAGTGATGACTTATCCTCTGTGTTGTCTATCCTGGTATTTGCTGTTAAGCTACCTGAGCCTTCCGTATATATGTACCACATACGAAATGCTTAGGCGCAGTTTTAGATTGGATTTCTCCTGGCTGCTGAGCAGTAATGTATAAATATATACATTATACAGCTTCTGAGTGTGGTTCCTCGATAGGCCCATTTTCGGTTGGAAGTCTGGCTTTCCATTTCATGAGGATGGCCTACAGCTTTGTAGCATGATGTATAGGAGATTACCTCCGTCCATCAGGAGGCCTAATGAGGATTCTCCTGCAGCAAAAACCATGCAGAAAACACTCTTGGTGTTCTCCTTTCTCTTGACGGTCCATTGAGTAGCCGAGACCCCAGAGTTCATCCTCTCTAATCTTACTTCGACCCTGTCGTCTTCCACATCCTATTCTCTAGGAATATTTATGATAATTATCCTAGACGATGAAATGTCGTCCAGTTCAACCACAATTGAAGTGCAATTCTGTACTACAAATCCTTACACAGTGCGGCGTCCACGAGCCACAGCTTTGATTGTGAGTCTGCTGCGTACCCCATTTGAGTGCGATAATCTTAGAAATCTGATGGGGACAAAAGCTAAAACCGAGTCAATGACAGCAAGTATAGATTTAATCAGAAGCTTGAGAATGCTATCCGGCTGTTCAGGACTCGTCTTCCGATCCTGGTTTTCCATGTTTGCGATGTCAATCCTGAACTCACTAACCACAGCTACTGCAAAACTGTGAGAAAGGCTGGTCTGATTAGAATCTTGTCTCTTTTTCGTCTGTCTTTCTTGTGGTGAGGAAGTTACATCGGGGACTCTCCTCTTATTGGACACTTTCGAGTGTAGGGTCTTGGTACGTATCCTACTCTCTTTCTTTTTCACCAACTCTTCTTCTTTAGATGAGCTTGTCTTCGGTAGCGAGCTACTAAACTGACTTTCTTATGGCTTCATACCATCGGTTAGGATCCTACGAGTGACAGCCTTTATATTGCGATCCATTTTAGGTAGATGCTGGCAACCACTATTACTAATCTAATCTAATGAATCTGTCAGCAGGCAATTACCAAAAAAATTAGCCGTATGAATAGGGAGGATGTGTAGAAGGCATGCGACCAGTTCCGGACCAGGGTCGAGGCGGTTGTAGAAGCAGATGGCGATTTTATTATAGAAATGCATTCTGTAAATTTTCAACTACCACATTTTTAGTTAAATATATAACTTATTTCTATTAATCTAATAATTTGATCATAAGGGTAACATTGTCCAGATTTATCTAATCACCCCTGTATATTATATTAAGAAAACCAAATTATTTTCCCAATTCCACTCAGAATATGACTGTTTTGATCAATATCGAACGTACACTTTTTTACGAAATCCCACTGTTATATTATTTTAATATTCATGTTTTTTTTGATTACATTTATTTGGCTTTAATTTTTTAGGCCACATTTTCTTTGGTCAATGGTTTGTTTCCAGCCCACCCCCCTTGAATAGAATCCTAAATCCGCCACTGCCAAGAGGGTGTTTATCTGTTTATGTCTTAAATATGTATGTTCAACTGTAGACCTTCAGAAAGACCAAGTGCACATAAATGGAGAGTAAAACTTTTATAAAACCTCTTATATTTGAAATAATATAATTTTTAATTTTTTTTATTTATGTTTAAATTGTATTTATTTTTATTCCACATTGTAAATAATAATAATATTAATAAAAATAAAATACAAAATAAATAATAAATACAACTATATTATATAAAGCTCACGCAACCAAACCCTAAATAAAGTTTCACTTTATATAAACCATTAAGATAATAATATATTATTATTTGTAAATATCTTACACCAGCTAATGCATTTTACATACATTAAAAAAACATTAGGGTGGGTTAATATATGACTAATTTTATATATTAATGCACGTGCTAGGTTATATAATACATTTTTATAGTATATCGGTCAAACTGACGTGTAAATAATAAAATATCAGCACATACGTTCAATATGTATCATACAAATAACGCATATTCTTTCTCTCGCCTTCAACCGATACACCAAGCGCAGTAAGTGCAATAGTATACAATTGTGCAGTGTGTAAAGTGCATCAAATTGTATATAAATAAATCGTTATTGTATCGAGTTGTGTTGTTGTACTTTTTTGGTGGGCGCATCAAACTACAGCAACGAATTGTTGAATTCAATAATAAATGGTCATGGGTATTCTAGGATTTTAGTGGTGTGCTGTAACGAAACTTTACAACATTTGTATCCACCAATCCTAAACACAGTTTATGACAACCTTAAAGAACAACACGAATTCGTAATCACTATAAAAAATATTGATTCAAAAAATAATTATAATAATGTTTCGACTTATACGAGTAAACAATTATGTATTGTAATTGTTGATATTATATGTTTACGAAGATCCCTTGCTCCACTGAATGTGTTTGGTCTTAAGTATCTTTTTATATTTTTCAGTCCGCAATCTGCTAGTTTTTCAAAATGGATCTTTGATTCTTATTATCATTCGAATATGTTGACAATAACATCCACAATTAAAATTCAAAAGATGAACAAAACTGACAAGAGCATTTATACTTTGTTTGATTCCGGAATAGATAGAAACCTACCAAAGAACCTATTTAACACAATGTATGCTACAATTAAACCAAGTATCTTATTACCACGTTTGACAGTGTGGATTGAATTTGAATTGGGAACAACGTACATGAATTGTAGTTCAAAGGAAAATTGCACCTTGGCGAGTGCACATTTTGATTTGATATGTATGTATGCCGAACGTAATGGACTTAAATTAATTCTGAATGTAAAAGTAAGAAATCCAAAAGAACTAACAAATGTAATTAAATACTACAAACTTTTATTGAAGCCAATAATGGAACCATACCCCAAAAAACAATATAATATGAGTTATTATAGCGAAGATTATCAAGATAAACCAAAAGCTCACATACTTTTACATTCATATTATGGACAAATTCCAGCGTCTTATGGGCGCATAAGACCGCATGAAATAATAAATTCCGTGTTTGTGGTGCCCAACCAAATGCAACGCCATTCATTTGGAAATTGCACTTTTCTTGTGAACTCACCATTGTTTTGGTTTTGGATGACCGTTTGTCTATTATTTGCCTGTTTGCGAAAATACCTTCAAATGATAACCAGAGACAATGACTCAATGGATTTCGTTCGTCTGTTTGTGGACACGTTTGGCATGACGTTGGCAACTACAGGCGGATCGCCCGCACGCAGTCGCTCCGAGCGGGTGCTTATCCTGACTATATCGGTGTTTGCTATACTTTCGGGAATCCTCTTCAGCAGTACATTGTACCAAAAGTTCTCGGAGCCCCCGTTTGAGCCATTTTTCAAAACAGTAGAGGACGTTCTGAAATCAGGAATGAATATTTATACATCAAACGTACATTTGGAAGCAATTAAATCTCAAGCTATGTAAGTAATTAAAAATGAATAAACAAATTATTGAAATAAATTCTCTTTTTTCTTAACAGCGATCAAAGTAAAGTTAAACTGACCCAAAACTTAATTATTATTGAGAACATTCTAAGCCATAATACCAGTGGGATCTACGTTGTTTTCAATCGCGAAGCCCTGTATGTACTGAGCCAGCCCCAAATGCAAGTGAACGGCCGAAATGTATTCCGCATAATTGAGCAACCTATAGGTATTAAAATAAAATAAATTATACTAAAATTATTGATTACCTAACTGTAACTTCTAGCTCAATTACCAAAATCATTCATTATTTATGAGCCTGGTTTTCCATATTATGAACAATTTGACGAGTTCGTCCAGCAGCTAACAGAGAATGGAATTCTGCTTCATTGGCAGAATCGACATAAACAACATATGAAAGGAAAGAATCTTGCCCAATTGCAACACAGTGAATCCCAAGTGCATGAGCCCATGACACTTTTCCAGATATACGATGCACTGTGTCTGTACTGCATAGGAATAACGTTAGGGATTCTAGTGTTTGCGATAGAAGTCTGGAACCAGAATATACTGGACTTAATTTATAGGGCCGCTTTTGGATGAATAGAATAACATTTACAAATTCAGAGAAATACCACTGCTTATCACATGTATTGCACAAGAAGTGTTAATTGTTTTATGTTTATTATCAGTGCAACAAAAAGTATGAAAATGCATGTTTTAACCATTTAAGCTATGTTCACACGGTTGGAAGGTCAGCCAATATTGGTCGAATAATTGGCAGACTTTTATTCATATAATTAAAAAAATGTAGTTCTGCTTTATTAAGAAATGTTTTTTAGGATACATAATAGATAATAGGTAATAAGGACTGAGATCGAAAAAACATCTAACTTTAAATTGCCCAAACTTTGAAACCCCTTATACAATTATAAAAATGCAAACAGTTTTAAAAAGCAAATTTAATTTCTGAATAAATAAGTGAACACAAATAATTTATTTATATTTGTTTATAGAAATGTGCCAGCTTCTCCGGTAACCCAGCCATCAGCGCCTTTATGGTGGCTTCTGAGACCTTCTTGCTGACTGCATTCCATTTATTTCTGAAATCTTTCTCGATTTTGGCTTCCTTCTTTGTTTTCTTCAATTTTGTTTTGGTCAGAGCCCAATATCTTTTAGCAGGCCGAAGCTCTGTACAATTTGGTTGGTTGGCTTCCTTCGGCACTATTGTCTTTGCACCATTTGAGGGACACTTTGCTGTAGTGGCAAGATGCTAGATCAGGCCAAAAGAAAGTATATTTCACCATTAATAGTGCCAGTTGCTTCGTCACTCTGACTTCTTAGCCCACAAGTGCTTTTCTCTTGCCACACGAGAAACTTTTTTGGGAATTTTGACTTTTGTTTTGTTTTAAATTGTTTCTCGACTTTTCCTAGTTCTTTTGCGGTTTAATACACCTGACCTGGCAATTGGTATAATCTTGAAAATACATAAGTTTCTTCGTCTTTAACACAGAAATCTAATTTTGTAAAAAAATCTGACTTCAACTTTTTAGCTCGGCGTTGTGCTTCCAGGATCTTTGTGGAATTCCTGTCAGGTACTGACTGTACTTTGTAGGTCTTAAGGCCAGCAACTGCTTAATTTTGCGAACTAAATACTCGCTGCAGCTTGCTTTTGTTGCCAATTTCCGATTTGACAGCCTTGGATTCTTCTCTAACAAAGCAACGATTTTCTTCGAATTCTGTGGGCATACGAAACCTGTTTTCTTCCAGAACCGATTTTCCTGTCAACGTTCAAGTCTCTATCAAATTCCTTTAGAACATTTGATACCGTTTTTTTGTGAAACTTTTGCCTTGTTGACAATGGTTTTTTGACTCCATGGCGGATTTTCTTTAAAAAATAGAACAATTAATTCGCGTTTTTTCAATTTACTAAAGTTTAAATAGCGGAAAAATTCCAACAGAAATTTATCAGAAATTCTTTAAAGCAAAGCCTACAGTATGATTTTTGTATGCTGTTTGGGAATTTTATGTTTATAACATTTCAAAGTTAGATTTTTTTTCGATCTCCGTCCTTAAAGCTTTACCATGTGTGCTACGATATTTCGCAATTCAACCAATTAGCCATTTCAACTTAAAAAAAGGAAAAAACGTTTTTTTTTGTTAAATTAACGGCCGTATTTTTTACCCGGTTTAAAATCCAGTTTAAAGGGTGGTTTATAAACCAAAATAAACCTAAGTAAACCTCCGAAAAATAAACCAGATTTTTATAAACCAAATCGGTATTCTTCACTATTTTAACTGCTTAAAACGGCCAAGTTTTTGTAAGGTTTATTTACGCAATTTAAAACGTTACATAATGTCAAAAAACTGTTTATAGTACATTTGACATATGTTTTTCTCTGTTATTATTACTTATTTCTTTCAAATAGAAAAAAAAGTGCTACTTGCACAGGACGGAGCGACATTTATGTCCTGCAAGAACTCGCACAAGTCATAATACGCATGAGATGAATATCGAAGCTGTGCATCGTCCAACGGCGGTTGTCATTTTCCACCCAAAAACCGTAAACAACGGGACAAAAGATTGCAGACGAAAGCAGGAATAAAATATCGGGAACCGTCGTATTAGCAGTCCGCTCTTTAATGTGTGCACTGAGAAATAGGAGGATACGAATTCGGATAATTTTAAACCTTCTCAGAATTGTCAAAATTCACGGTGTTGTGCATGGAACTCAAGCAATCGTGTACATCCATGATCCGCAAATCGGCATCGGCTATCGTTAGCATATTAATGTCAAATTAACATGCCGATTGCGGAAGTATACTAACTGATGTCTCCACCCGGTGAAGAGATTTTTTGGTTACCTAGACATTGTTCATTGCCTCTAAAACGGTTGTATCGCACACCATTTCCGTGCAGTCTCTAAAATGAGCTCATAAATACCGCACTTATGAGCCCATTTTGGAAACGGCAGTATCTCCACAACATTTCTTCATTGTATTCCTCAGAAGTCATCACCATCACGTATAATTCCAATAATAAAAGAAAAATATTAACAAAACAATCTGTGAAAAATAATATAGGTTTTACAATACGAAAAACAAGTAAGCCATACGAAATCGTCCGTTCTAAAATTAAGGCGCTTTCATCTGGTTAATGTTTAAAATTTATTTTTAAACCGGTAAAAAATACGGATTTTGGTCACTAATAATTCTAAATTCGATAAACCTGGTTCTATATTAAACAAGATTATAAACCGCGGGTGAAGAATACGGCCGTAACTATTTTAAAATGGAAACATAAAATTGTCTTTGTTTCAAATTGTGTGTGCTACTGCATGTTTATGTGTAAATGTTAGCCGTTTTTAAAAAAGAAAAATGTTTGTATAGGTGCACATTAAATGAGTGCATTTTTATTTGTCTGCCATCCTTCACCGACGAATCTGCCAACTTTTTGATTAGAAGAAATCTACCAACCGTCTAAACGGACAATTTTTCATTTGCCGACGTTGAATGAAAAACCATTGGCAGATCATTGGAAGTTATCGATCGGCCAAAAGAACTGTAATATTTTCTGCCAATCGTGTAAACTACCAATATATCGTTGGCAGACATTTTATTGTTGGCAACTTATTGGTAGATAATGGCAGCTATTGGCCAATCTACTAATATTGGGCGACTATCCAACCGTGTAAACATAGCTTTACCTATTTTACCCATTAAAAGAGATATTTGGTTATATTTTTGGTTTCCCTGCTCTTACTCCTAAAGAATAAATTAAAAAAATGCACCAAAATCAATGACTGAAATTTCTCTAAATATTTGAGAAATCTATAGTTTGATGGTGAATTGCAAAACATAAATATAAGTACCGATCGCTGAAATCACCGAAGCAGCCACAAAAGATTTAGCATTTTACACAATTTCATTTCTTTTTATTTATTAATAAATATACATAACAATACTATAATATAATATAAAATGTAACCTTTGGATAAAGAAGAATTAATATAAACAAAAGAAGAATAAACTGAATGTTAATATCTAGGAATAAATTATTATTATTATTAAATTAAATTATAATGGAATAATACTTTGAAAAAAATACAACACAGACGACCAAGAAACTTATTGAGCTAAGGGTAATGATCAAGTTTTCTTTCATTTAAATATATAATTCATTAAAAACAATATATATATATATATATAAAAGATAATTTAACATACAAATCAAAGAACATATAGCATTCAAATTCAATATACAAAGTTTTGGTTAAAGCGTACTCCTCCTCGTGGCCTATCATCTCCTGCACCGCCAACCTAACCTAACCTAACCCAACCTACGCCTCCTCTTTTCACACAATCAATCGGTTGTTCAAAATCACATATTCGGTTGTAATTATGGTACCACAGTTTTGAGCCAATATATTGCAATTTTTCAGATAATGATATTTGAACTGAAGAAGCAATTGCACTGCCGCTATTTTTTATGAATTTTGCGGAAATATCAGCCTAAGGCTTCTCTGCACTACAAACATATTTGTACATCATGATATTTATTATATTTCTTAAAAGTTTAATGAATTTCACATCATTGGAAAAAGAAAACACCCTAATATATATTATATTTAAAAAAAAGAATCTTTTTGTTTTCAAATTGTATATAAAATAAATGTTATCAATCTAGATTAGATAGATTTGCACGCAGGCCGCTATGTGGGCCCATTGTACTTCCTCTGGTTAGTAGTTCACTCCGTTGGGTGAGCTTTCGTGGACCAATTAGTCCTTGAGTCTTGATTCCTTTAATGCAGTGATTGAAATAAAAGGTGATCCCAAACATTTTAATCTCCTGTTGTCTAGAGACGGCCATTGACAGAGGTTGTGCTCTAAAGTCTCGTTTTCCTAATTTTTTGAAGATGGTTTCTGAAACAGTGTCCTATTAAAATGTTTGTTAGTATTTTTAACTAACGTCGACCATCACAAGTAATTAAAAATGATGAATCATTTTTATTAGGTTTTTTGAAGACAGATCTTGCTTTTCTAGTATCAAGTGTCTTCCATTTTTAAGTATGAAGTTCATTCATTCGGTTTTGGACATTTGTTATCCTGAAGAATTTGGACATACTTATGGCAGGTTCCGGTCAGTTCATCAATTTTGTTTTCCAAAAAGCCAGAATGGGCTGGGATCAATATGGACTCGATAGAATTATGTTGGGCTAATATGTTAGGAGTTAGTTCGTCCTTCACCAATTCCGACTTGGTTATGTAAGTGTCAAGAGCACGTAAAGCAGCTTGCCTCTCTGAAAAGAAACGTATAGATTCTTTCTTTATTTATTGTTCAATCAGTACTTGTCCTCCTAAGAGGATTGCATGTAATTCGGCTTGAAAAAGCAGTTGCAAATTTCCCCAATGGGGTATAGACATTTATGTTTTTATTTTGTGAGAAGATACCTGCACCTGAGCGACCGTCCATTCTTTTGCCGTCAGTGTAAACAAGTATGCCTCTTTCTGTAAAGTGACTTTCGTTCAGCCATTCCTTCTGATCTGAGATTTGTACGTAAACTTTCTTTCGAAAAAAATAAAGGTTTTATGTAATTGTTCTTCATAAACATAGATGAATCATTAAAAAACAGATTTTGATAATATGTGCATGGCCAATTTGGGAACCAGAACTGATCCACTCTATGTTGCTTTGCATACGTAGTGTAGTTCATAATGCTTCGCCTACAATGTATATAGATAAAGGCGGATGGTTTAGAAAGGACTCTAGCGCAGCCGTTGGAGCCGTTTTTATGGCACCTGTAATGAATAAACACGCGAGTCGTTGAATTCTTTGAAGTTGGTCTAATCATTAATGTATAGATCCAGTATAGTACTTTGGGAGATAAACCCCAGATTTTCCCAAAAGCTCTGCAGCATTTCCAAACAGCATCTAGAGACTTATTAATTTTATTCTCAAAGTGTTTATTAAAAATAAGGTTCCTATCAAATATTACCCCCAGATATTTGACTTCTGCTATATATTTCCTTTTATGGGAAAAAAGAACTAACTGTTTTAGACGGATTAACCGACAGTTGTTTTTTTATACACCATCTTTCTACAATAGATAGTCTTTGTTGCATAACTTTAATTACAGTACTTTCATCCTTACCTGATATAAGGATTAAAATATCATTAGCAAAGCCGATTGTATAGTAGCCTAGGATACCAACAATTACTAGACATCACTTGAGAGGTAAAAGTTAACGGAAAGGTGTGCTTTTTTGGTTAAGAGATTTCAAATGTAATGACTAATGAGGTATCTCTAACATATTTATCACATAATCTTTCAAGTGTTTTAAGTACAAACGATGTTAAACTAATTGGACGAAATGAGTGTCCTGAGTTATAGTTGTCTTAGCCTGGTTTATGAATAAAGACTACTCAAACAAATTGCCAAGTTTTTGGGATATGTCCAAGTGCCAGGATAGACTTGAACAGTAAGGCCCTTGATCTCAGAAGAACTGGTCAAGTTTCTGTAGCATAATTGGTTAGTTGCCGTCAGGGCCTGCCGCTTTGTACAGCTTAAAGAAGGATAAGGCCCATTTGATTCTATCTATTGTTACAATGATGGAGGATAAGCACCAGTTTGAATTAGTATCCGCACAATGTATGTAGTATTGTGTTAAGTCTAATTTTTAAAAGAACAGTTTGGAAAATTAGTGCTTATCTGATGCATCAGAGTTTTGGTATGGTTAGCCATGTTGGTGCCATTATCATCGAGCAACATTGAACCAATTTGGGCGTCTCTGTCGATGGAGAATGCTTTTGTGATACTAGAGGTAGCTGACAGCGTCTCTATTTCACCCCAACAGTTCTTCCATGAACTTCTTTGAGCTGTTCTTATCTCTTTTTTATATAGTATTTTGCGTACATCATCTTTTCATAGAAACGTTCCGGTTGCAATGTAACTTTATTTTTTAGTGATCTTAGGTCTACGTGTTTGCAATTTTTTCTCCACCAAGGCGGATTTGTGTCTGAGCGAGTCCTTATGGGACAGCTAGCTTTAAATGATCTAGAGATCCTTCTTTGTGAGTAGAATGTGATTTGAAATGGTTTATCTACTAAGACGCTCCCTGAACATATTCCAGTTTGTTTTCCAGGGATTTTTATGTTCAGGTAAGTCTAAAATGTTATTTTCAGAGATTAATTTAAATTCTATGGTTTTATGATCAGACATTGATATTCCAATTCAATTTAAAAATGTTATGTTGATTGTTTTTTGTTTTTTAGTTAAAACACTAGCAACAACCAAGAATTTCATTAAACTTTTAAAAAATATATATTGTCTTAGTAAATATTAACATACCATTGTATGAGGACTTGCTAATCGCACGCAAAAAATGTCATGACAAATTTCTATTAAAAATGATGCTACCTGTTGAGACGGATAGATTTTACTGCTAAAGAAAACTTTCTTTTTTTAAAATATGTAATTTGTAGCAGAACTGATGATGATTTACACTATCGAAGATTTTTTGAAATGCAGAAATAAAAGGACAATAAAGTGTTTCCTAATGTGTAAATTTTTTTATCAACTTGATTGGAAATCCATCAACACCCAAAGTATTTTATTTAATATCATATATGGACTTATAAACTACATCTGTGTAAAAACTTTACGGAAAAAGAACTCAAGATCAGGAAAATCGAACTTTTTAGTTTTACACAAAATTTTAATAGTGAGAAAACATTTCCGGCTTATTTGCATGTAAAAAATAACTCACCTCCAAAACTAAGCTTATGATAAGCCGAATTGAAACTAAGTTAATTCTTCGTACTTCTAATTTCGAATTTTGAAAATTGTCATTTTAACTAATTTCTGTGTATAATTTTGACTATATAGAATATAACCAACAAATATGTAAGAAAAAGACAAAAAACGATATATTTTTTTGGAAGCGTACTGTTATTATTCTTTTTGTGTTTCGTTTGACAGAGAAATTTATTCGATTCGAAATAAATAAGAAAAAAATTGTAATGTTTTCTTTGTAAGAGTGTTTAATTATAGTAAAATGACCAAATCATATTTCTGACTTTTTGGTTATTTGCTGTGTTATTTAGCATCCTGTGTATTTAGCATTAAATATTTCCAACTAGAAATTTTCCTAAATTAAGAATATAAAGATACATGTTTTAAAAAATACTTTTATAAAACATGTAATACAATAAATTTGTAGTTTTCAATTGTTAGTAAACGTATTCAAAAAAACACAATATTATAATATGCAACAGACGCAAAGCTCACTCACCCAACACCCCATAGAAAATTCACTTTATATAATCCATTAATATAATAATATATAATTATTTGTGAATACCTTCTAACAGCTAATGCATTTTACATCCATTGTAAATACATTAACATTTAACACTCACATTAGGATGGAATAAATATTAATGTATGACTTTATTTTATTTTTTGTTTTCGCATAAAAGTTACGTTAAAAGTACCTAAGCACTTCTACAGTTCTAGTTCTACGATACAATAATTTATTATATTATGAAAATAGACTGAAAAATTATGTTATAAGATTATAACCATAAGTCTACTATATTATTTAAGGTAATTGATGTACTTAAATTTTGTTTTTAATTATAATTCTGTTGATGTTTATTTAAATCTAAAATTAGTTGTGTTATAACTATAATATAATTTAACTCAACTTATTAGAGTAATGTCCAAATTCAAAAATATGTTTCGTACAATTTTAAACCACCCTAATGCACGTGCCATGTTTTATAATATATTTCTATAGTATAACGGCCAAGCTGACGTGTAAATAACAAAATATCAGCACATACGTACAATATGTATTATACCAAAACGCATATTCTTTCTGTGGCCATCTACCGATACATCACGCGTAGTAAGTGCAATAAGTAGTAGACGAGTGCATTGCGTATAGTGCATCGAAATTTATATCAATCGATCGGTATTATTTCGAGTTTCGAACAAAGTGTATAACAAACATTAAAGAACCTTAGGAATATCAATAGATAAACCAAAAGCTCACATACTTTTGGACTAATTCTTTAGGCACATAAAACTAGAAATTGCGACGCCATTTATTTAAAAATTGTTCTTTAATTGTGAACTCAAAATTTATTTGGATTTGGATGACCATTAGTCTATTATTTAATTGTTTGAGAAAATACATTCAAATGATAACCAGAGACGATAACTCAATGGATTCTGTGCGTCTGCTAGTGGACACATTTGGAATGATATTGGCCACAACAGCCAGATTGGCCGCACGCAGTCGCTCCGAGCATTCCACAAATTATGGTAAATACTGAAATGGTGAGGATAAAGACAATATTTCAGTGTTTACCATCATTTATAGAATGCTCTTCAACAGTGCATTGTTCCATAAGCTCCCGGAGCCCATTCTTTAAAACAGTAAAGACCATTCTCAAATCTGTAATGGATATACAAACATCAGACATACATTTCGAAGCAATGAAATCTCAAGCTATGTAAGTAAATAAAAATGAATACATTTTTTTTGTGGCTAATCCAACCAATAGGTAATAAATAAAATTAAAATGTATTAAATTTATTAAATAATTGTTGTTACTAGTTCAATTACTAAAATCATTAATTATTTATGAGCCTGGATTTTCATATTATGAACCATTTACGAGTTTGTCCAATAGCTAACAGAGAATGGATTTCAACTTCATTGGCAGAATCGACATGAACAACTTATGAAAGGAAAGAATCTCCTAAAGCGACCATTTTTCGGGTTCATGCACGTTTGGTCAAATCAAGGGTAATGTGCTTCAATTTTAAAGCTTATTTTGTTCAAGCACTCGCAACACCCGACTGTTAGGAGTCCTAATTTGCTTTGGATGTAACTCTAATTTTACAAGACAAGTATACGAATTTTTTGAGATATCTCTATGTACAAATATCTTTTTTGCAATAATTCGTTAACGAACTGGCAACATCAACGCCATCTATACGTGTTATATTTTTAGGTGCGTGTGTATAATTAATTGAAGGCATCAATGTCCCGATGTTCGAAAACGTATAACCATTTAAGAAACACTCGATGAATAAATGTGCCGCTGCCGGAAATATAACCCGCGCGGACCCGGATAGTCATCTCTACCGTGCACAAGTCCAACGCGTTGTCCTTCTTGGTTGACACATTCACTAGGCAGATCATTATAAAAAAGAGAGAGAAAAGTAGAAGACGCAGAATTGATCCCTGAAGGTCACGTATATAAGTTTCACATATGAAGCGCTAATCTCGCCGATTGAGAAGGATAAGTTCTACTGCTGAAGTAATTTGTAGCATAACTGATCATGATTTACAGATTTACACTATCGAATGCCTTTTGTGAAATCAACTAATATAACTAAAAAAGATACTTAAATTTTTTTGAAGATACTACAAGTATTAATATGACATATTGTGACGATAACACATACACCCCAAAATGATTTCTGAATTTGCCTATAATTCATCCGTAATGAAAATTCTATGTATTGAGTATTTTTTGAGGAGTAAAAAGAAAATAGAAGAAAACAAAAGTAGTACAGGGACTAAAATAATAGGGTAGAGTAAAAAAGGCTTTGCAGCTAAGTACAGCTAAGAAGAGTGTAAAATAAAACAATTGTTGATATAATTATTCTTTCCGCTGGGACATTTGCATAGGGTCCCCTATATTCGACCAATCTAAAAATATCTTTAAATTAAAGTGAAATTGAAAATGAGATATAAAAAATAACTAAAATAAACAATAAAGCTGCGTTCAGACATACAAATATTCCAGGCGTTTTCCAGAAATGAAACGCAGCTTTTTTTTAATGTATTGGTGTGGTTTGACAGTTTGCATTTGTATGTGTGCTCTATTGTTTGACGTGCGATGTCAAAGT